>JAOXYD010000135.1:2817102-2828173 GCA_028565735.1 Pinacopodium congolense
GTTGAACCTCTAAACCTTTAACCCCTTCCCTTACCTGTTCGATATCCAGTCCGGTTTTTACAACATTGGTATGGATACCAAACAAGCCCTAATTGTTGGTTTTTATTTTGACTAAATTTCATCGGGACTCCCATAATAGTTGTTTGATTTTGATTTTGACTCAATTTCACTGGGACTCTCGTTGTTTTATAAATTTTGTACTAGAATTCCTTGTCATTGACCATATTGACGTAACGATTAACGTGATAAACGGTGTTGACATCGCGACTAATGTGTCAGATGACGTGGTAATTCACTAGGAAGTGGCGATAACGTGACAACTGACGTGACAGGTAACATGAAAAATATGATGACGTGATAGGTAGGGGGTTCAGTGAAATTTTTTAAAGTTTAAGGGATGTGTGTGTAATATTTTCAGTGTTTAAGGGAGTCTGATATAATTATCTAAACTATAGTGGGTTTGTTGTAATTTTTTCACACTATGTATAATAATTTTTATTTTTATTTTTATTTTTATTATTTTATTTACTACTTTAAATAAAAGCAAGCACTTTAAATTTTTTGGATATATATTGCATGCACTCTAAAATTTTAGAAATACAAATAAAAAAAATTCTAAAATTTTTTAAGCATTTAAATGTGATACCTTTTATCTTTTAAATACTTTAAAATTTTTCAAATGACTTAAAATATTTTTAAAAGTCATATCATTTAAATATTAAATATTTTTTTAGTATTTTATAAATATTAAGGTCTTTTTTAAATTTTCATACAAACGTTAAAGAATAGCATATATATTTAACTTGCATATTTTTAATAAATTAATTAATTAAAAATAATTTTAAATTAAATTAAATTTTTTATTTAGAATAATATTTATATTTTTTAATTTATATCCTTGACCAATTATAATTTATCTAATTTTAAGTGGATTACATGTCTTTTATTTATGATTTAAATTTATAATATTTTAAATTCAAAAAAATTACCCCATCAATTAAATTATCTCTTAAAAATTAATTATGAACAATACTATTTTTTGAATGCACATGGTAAATTTTGATACTTAAAATTAAATTTTCTAACAAAGATTTAACAAACTCTTGTAATCCTAACAATTAGTTTTTGCCTTCAACAACTCTAGTCTTTTCTCACACCTATATATATGTGTCTTAAAACTTTTACGAAGTTCTTAATGCCAATTTGAGAGAATCATAAGCCTTGAAATCCATCTTACTCTAAAAGCTTTAAGTTTTTAAGTTCGTATTGTTCATCTTCATTCATCTTGATTATTCTTGATTTAAATTCATTTTTTGAGTTACAAATTTGTTGTTTTCAGTTTGTTTAAACACTCAAGAGTTTAATTGACCATTTATTTGCAATTTTAGATAATCATTTTGTTAGGTATAAGCCCATCCAATCATATACACCAAATATGTCCATATTTGGCTATTTCAACATTCATACGACTTTAGTTATTTTAATCTGATTTTTGTGCTTTGTAATTGCATAAATCCATTGTTGTTGTGTTTATATATATTCTAAGAAGTTGTTTAAGCAGTTTGTGTGATTTTATAATGTTAGAAACTTTTGATTATAGAGCTGAAACTTTAATATGTTATTTTTAAAAAACTTTGCATATTCATAGTTTATTCTTGATTTAAACTTTCATTTTTATGTATTAAATTCATTTTTATTGTGTCAAACTATTTTTAACTGATTAATTAAGGTCATAATATGTTTATTACTTTGATTGTGAATTTTGATATGTTATAATCGTTTGTTTCAGGGCTGAATTTGCATTACTGCATAATTTGACAGTTTTTGTGCTCTTATATTTAATTTGATCATTTGATGCTTTAATCTCATTTTATTGCATCAATCAACTTGTTTATGATCCGTGGAGATGCTAAGAGACTTTCCATATTGTTTAATTGTCTCTCGAAATTGCAAAATTAATTTTATTGCATATGCTTCAATGAAACACTATAAAATGTGTGTTTTTGGTTACTAAATTTAGAGATTTTATTTTGTTGATTGATAATTATGATCAGGGCTTCTCTTTGGCATTAAAAATAACGTTTATAGGTTTCTTTTGACTTGTAGTAAACAAGATTTGAGTTGTTGTATTTACTGAATGTGAATTGGATTGATTTATACTATGTATGAGCATTAGGGAATGCATTAATTTCTATATTACATAAGTTGCATTGTGAGCCCCTTGGAGTATTGATTTTGATCAAGTGCTTATTAAGCAATATAAGCTTATGTTGAGGTTCAAGGGAACTTGATTTAGGGTATATTTTTGTGAGCTAATATTTTTTTCGTTTTGGCTGTGATTTAAAGGGATACTCTTCGCCCATTTAAAGGAAGATTGTAAGGGTTACTCTTCACCCATTTAAGTAAAATTGTGTTGGATTTCTCTTGACCCTTAGAAACAAAATTATATTAGGTTCCTCTTAACCTTTTGATCCTTGTAAATAAAAATTTAAATGGCTACTCTTCACCCTCTTTGGGAAAAGTAAGGTAGTAAGGGGTAGTCTTCACGTATTTAAAGTAAGATTGATTTTTAGTGAAATTTCAAATAAGTAATTGGAAATATGACATATTCTTTTTTTGGGATGGGCGAACTTTTATAAATCTTGGTATTCATCTCTTCTCTTCACTCTTTATATTTGTGTAATTGTATTTATTTATTGTTAATTGAATTTGATTATCATTAGTATAAGCATATCATACCATATCATTACAGGTTGAATTTTGGTTTATTGATTCATATAGTTAAAATTGATTTAAGTGGTTTGGTTTGTTTAATTTAGTAAGAAATTTTTAAATATCCAATTCACCCCCCTCTTGGGTGGCATTGAGCTTATATAATATATGAATAACCTATATTAAAAAACGTTCATTCCCTAAACTAATATCATTAAAATAGATAATGAATAAAAATGAGAACTAAAATATCGTTAGAGAAAATGACTAAACAATTTAGTTTTAGGTATCAAAATTTACTATATGCATTCAAAAAATAGTATTATTCATAATTAATTTTTAAGAGATATTTTAATTGATGGGGTAATTTTTTCGAATTTAAAATATTATAAATTTAAATCATAAATAAAAGGCATGTAATTAACTTAAAACTTGATAAATTATAATTGATCAAGAATATAAATTAAAAAAATATATATATTATTCTAAATAAAAAAGTTGATTTAATTTTAATTTTAATTTATTTATTTATTAAAAATATGCAAGTTAAATATATATGTTATTCTTTAATGTTTGTATAAAAATTTAAAAAAGACCTTAATATTTATAAAATACTAAAAATATTTAATATTTAAATGTTATGACTTTTAAAAATATTTTAAGTCATTAAATTTTTTGTAAAACATTTAAAAGATAAAAGGTATCGCATTTAAATGCTTAAAAATTATAGAAATTTTTTATTTTTATTTCTAAAATTTTAAAGTACATGCAATATATACCCAAAAAATTAAAAATTGCTTGTTTTTATTTTAAAGTAGTAAATAAAATAATAAAATAAAAATAAAAATTATTATACATAGTATGAAAAAAAATTACATCAAACTCCCTATAATTTAGATAATTACACCAGACCCCCTTAAACTTTGAAAATATTACACACACATCTCCTGACCTTTAAAAAATTTCACTGAACCCCCTGCGTGCCACGTCATCATATTTTCCACGTCATCGCCATGTCAACTGCTACATCCTCACCACTTCTTAGTCAACTGCCATGTCAACACCTCTTGTCACGTCAACCGCATGTCAGTATGGTCAACGGCATGAGGTTTTGGTGCAAATTTATAAAACTATAAGGGATTCGGTGTAATTTTAAAACTACAAAGAGATATTTGAAAATTTTGAAAACCATAAGGAGCCTCAGTGAAGTTAACTCTTTTAAAAATTGTCTACGTGTCTTTTTAAGTTATTTAAATATTTTATTTTATTACCACATCAAATTTTTCATTAACATTGATTGATGAAATATTATATTGAATTGAAATTTAGAAGAATATGACCTAAATAGAGAAAAATTTAAATTATAAGAATTGATTAAAAAATTATTTAAAGTTCGAAGATAAAAAATATAATTGTCCCAATTGTAAAATTAACATATGATGTGTTTTTCTTATAAAAAATAATTAATTTTATAAATTAATATATGAAATTAAATAAATATGTAAGAACTTATTAAAAAAATAATTTCATTGAAATGATTCTATAATAAGAATTCTAAATAGAACATTATTTATGCCTTAGGGGTCATTATCTAATTGATCATTAGAAGATTACTAGAATATTTCATATTAGAATCTATTATAATGATGGCAACTCAATCAATAGTATTTAGATATAATATTAATTATATTAAGATAGTAGAATAAGTTAACACTCTTTTTAATTATTAATAATTTGATTTTTTTATAAGAGTGAATTGAAATTTTAAAAAAGTGTTCTTAAATACCAATTAATAATTTAATTATTAATTTACAAAATATACATGATTAAAATTAAATAGAATAGACATGCATTATGGTACTTTGTATCAAATAAAATATTGATTGAAGAAATGATTAAATTATATGCTAATCATATATCAATATCTGAAGTCAATTCATTTTGATATTTATAATATTAGAATAGTCATAATAAATTAGTAGATATTAATTTATAATTATAAATTATTTAATAGAAGAATGAAAGATAAATTAAAAACTTTTAATTTGTTGAATTCTAAGTATGATATATATTTTTAATTTATAATTATATTCAATTTATTAGAATTGAGTCACATGTATATAAAATAGTTAAAAACTGATTTAAATTAAATTAGATTTAATTGTAAAGTTTAAAATTTTTAAGATTCAAATATAATTTGTTTAATTTTATTAAGATTAAATATTAAATAATAAATAATAAATTATAGTTTAATTTTAATTAGATTTGATTAGTCAAAGATACCAAAACAACTCGTGTCAAACCTTCTCTATTAGTTAAAGCTCTCTTTCTTTATTCTTTAAATATTGTTAAAGACTGAACAACCGAATATTTTATGGTTGATTTTTTTTTTATCAAAGAAAATAATTAAACTAAATTTATCTTTAACTTTTTAAATTTTAATATTATTTTAAATTATTTTATTAAACTAATCCAATAAAAAATTATAACAACTGTGATGTAATCCAATAAAAAATTATAACAACTGTGATTTGATTATTAATTTCCCAGTGCACAATGCCTCACGCGCAGGGCAATGTCAATTACAGAGAAAGTTTACGTGGAAGCTGGTGAGCAAACTGATTGCCTTATTACTACATCTCACACTCTTGATGGCATTGGAGAGAGCAAATTGAGGGGCAGTGATTAGGCTACTTGACCAAGCTTTTTGTGGCTACTTCTGCAAGATCACGATAACCAAGTGCGCATAAGCACCTCTTGCCCATCCAAATTGATAATGCCGAATCTTTAGTGCGCCTTGTCATCTTCCCCAAGTGCCTTAACTTTGCAACAGTCTGCAATATTTGCAGCATATGACTAGACATTCTCACCAAATAGTTCAATCTTATGTTGTGCCATCAGTATACTTCTTTATTCCATTCTGCATGTGAAATGCTCATCAGTTCGCTATCCGACTAAGATCATCTCTATTCTTTGATCTTCCTCCTTTCTTTGTTTGAGAGAGAACTCATGCTTCTCATGAATGAATGCTTTTTTCTAAAGGTATTGTAGAAGCTTCAAGGAAGATGTAAATTTTATCCACATCTATTGAACTGGAAGCGAAATTTCGATGTCTTTTAAGGTTGCTGACATATGTATAAACTGAACTGTCGTCAGGTTGCTTTGTCTGAGCCAAGACAACGCGCATTTAATGTCACAGAGGCTACGGCACCCAATAAGAATCTGATGCTTTGCACACCTATCAACTAACCACTACACTGTGGTTGATATTCTGGCGCTTTAGATTAACGACATTTTTAGACTAAATCTCCATCTTATAAATTGTATTACGCGTAAATGTGCATTCACTTGATTCGTGACGGAGTAATCCTTTATGCTTCCAAGTAATTACTCAGACAAATTACAGAATAACGTTCGCCTGCGTGGTGTGCAAGCAGCAACTATCGATTCTTTGAAGAATTAAATACATAAAGGTAATACCTTTTAAACCAAGATTATGTATTGTGCGCCATCTGTTTAAAGTTTGCGCCATCTGTTTAAAGTTTGGTGGAAGTGTCAAGGATTGCGTCCCCATTTTGGTTTGCTTCGCTTTTAGTTTAAGCATAAAAAGTAACAGGAGAAGGAGAAAGGGTAGATACCAGAAGAGGGAATACCTGGGAAAAAAAAAAAAACAGTTTCTTTTGCTTTCAATCTTTTGACTGGTAACTGTTCTTTTGGCTCAGACCACGATTTCAGGCCTTAAGCAACGGTTATACAACCGACTAGGGTTCAGTTCGGTGCCCCTCGTGGTGTTTCTATTGGCTTGTTCGTCATTTGGACTCCATTGTTTGAATGTTATGTTAGACGCTTAAAGTTCCGGCCTTTATTGTCTTTTGGTGGCAGAAGAAGAGCAAAATCTTGGTATTTGAAATATCTTGGCGTTAGGCCTGGGGTTTGTCGGTTTTTGCTCCTCTGGACGTGTCTTTCGTAGCTTGAAGTTGGTAAAAAGGTGGCGTCTTGTCGTTACGCAGTGAGGCTTTTGGCTCAATTTTGAGATGGGTCTGTAGTGATTTTTCTGGAGATCTGATTAGGCTTGGAGAGTTTAGAGACATGGAACCTCCGAAGGGGTTTTTGGCTTCTTTGTGGAGCTTTATCTGCTTCCTCCCATACTTCGCCGGACTTCTACTTCTGGGTAACATTAAAGGTGAGTTTTCAAGTTTTTTTCCGCTCTTTTTTAGTTTGTTATACGCTTCTCTGGTTATGGGAACAATCAGTTTCACTTTGATTTTCGTTCTATTTGTTACTGCCTTTCTTTTATTGATTTTTAGTGTTTTAAGGGGTAGAAGTGATTGTTAGACTTCTGCTTTGAATTACCTGTTAACTTGGTCAATTATGTGTGAGCCAATTTAGAGTCATTTGTTCTTTGATTTCATCTCTTCTCCCGAGTAGACATGGTTGAACCCTCTTTAGTCTTAACTAGTGTTAGCTCCTATCCAAATTACCTCCCTGCACTTAAGCTTATGCACCATATACATAACCATAACTGGAAGTAAAGTCCCAATAACCGGAGAAAACAATGCATGGTTTGAAGGTATCATTTTCTTAGAAAGTAAAAGGGAAAGACCATCTCTAGATGTTGAATGCAATGATGTAAGCTAATCGTACACTTCTTTCTTACCAAATTTTGTGCAGGTATCCTTTTCTGCCCGTTGGTATCTCTTATCATGATAATTGGGAACTCCGCCGTCATTTTGGGTCTTTGGCCATTACACGTTGGCTGGACCTATTACTCAATCTTGAGGTGCTCTCCTTGACCATAACTTTTGGTCTTAAAACCTTTTGTAAAATCAATCTCATTCTCTTGATTTCTTTAATAAGCAGAGCTAAACAATTAGGACCAGTTATGAAGCTTTTCCTCTGCCTACTGCTTCCAGTTGCCTTGGTTCTGTGGCCAGTCCTTGGCATTGCTGGAAGTATCATAGGTGGAACATTGTATGGCTTTCTTTCACCAATATTTGCAACATTCGATGCTGTTGGCGAAGGGAAGAGCAATAAGCTTTCCCGCTGCATTTATGTATGTATTAGATGCCAATTCTCAATGCTCGTCCTGTGCTTTCATTACTCTTCTCTTCCTGGCATTTGTTGGTTTACCTCTGTCTGCATTTGCAGGATGGAACTTGGGATACTGTTAAACGAAGTTGCACTGTTGTCAGTGATTTTACAGATGTTTGCTATCATTCTTATTTCTCTGTTATGGATGACCTACAAAAACAAGAGCCTCCAGATGGGAAATATTTTGAGATCAGGTTTGCGGTTAACAAATTTCCTTTGGGCCATTTCACCCATAACCCTGAAATAATGAAGCTAGGCATTGCTGGGTATACCCCAGCATTATGAGGTTAATAAAAGCCTCTTGCCATTGCTTTTTCTCCATCAGGAGTCAACTCAAACGAATATGAACTATAGTACTTTGTATGGAAGTTTAAAATCTTGCATTTTACCATGTTATGCTTTATGTTTTCTTTCTTTCTTGATCAGTGCTGACTGACATTCAATATTTGCTATTGATATCATATCTTTTCTGTCTGTTAGATATGATTTACTCACGCTTGATAACAGCGTTTCTAAATCAGTTAAATGACTAAGGATAAAAATTTGATCTTTTCCAGATTTCTTGAAAAGAATCAAGTGAACAAATGCATAGGTTAATTGAATATCAGATAAAGTGAAGTTTTTATGTGCATGGTTTCATAATCTGATAGAGGAATTATTTTGAAGGCAACCACCTGCAGGAAAAACAATTTGTGAAAGCATGACACTTAATTTGGTCGATCTTTTTGGTTGATACAAGTAAACTTGAAGATGGAAAAGACACATAATGTTAATTTGAGGTTAAGAAGTTTAAACATGTTGCTTTGTGTGATTTGCTCATCTGCATAGTAGATATAATCACAAATATGCGGCATCTCTATTTGTTTTTTCACTCAACTGACTCATAACATCTTGCAGATTGCTTTATCTCCCTGGGGCTTTCATCGCTGGTTTGCTTGGTTTTCTGGTAGATGTTCCAATCGTGTCGCTAATTGCCCTTTGCAAAAGCCCATATATGTTGTTTAAGGGGTGGCGTCGTATGTTTCATGATCTCATAGGTCGGGAAGGCCCTTTCTTGGAGACTTTTTGTGTACCATTTGCAGGCCTTGCTATTATACTCTGGCCTTTGGCAGTTGTTGGGGCTGTTTTAGGCTCCATGGCATCCAGCATCATCCTGGGTGCCTATGCAGGTGTGGTTGTTTATCAGGTCAGAACCTTATGTTTGGTTTTGTCTGAATTCCTCTAACAGCATCTGTCAGAACTCAACTCATAAATTTTTTTTTGCATTGTACCATGAAATCATAATCAGAAACATAGAATCATGTCGTTTTTCTTTTCCATCAACATGAAGGTTACTAGAATTCACTTTGGATTGCAGGAGTCATCTTTTTGGCTTGGTCTTTGCTACATTGTTGCATCTTTGGCTCTTTATGATGAATACAGCAATGATGTTCTTGACATGCCAGAAGGATCTTGCTTTCCCAGGTTTTGTCGAACCCACAAATTCTTTGCAGATATATGGAGTTTGGATTATGAACTTCAGCAGCAGTTCCCTAAAATCTGACACTTTTACAGGCCAAATTATAGAAAGAATGGTGAGCTGAAGAAGACTGCCTCTTTTACACGACCTGGTTCTTCCCGAAATCTCTTGCCTCACTCAACTTCATTCAGTAGACCTTTTGTTGATCTAAAACCACTTGAGGTATATGTAGATTTAGCCCATTGTAGTTTTGCATGTATTGGCTTATAGTCTGCAGACTGACTGAAATCTTATTAGCAACATTGTAGCTACTTAAGGCCTTGTTTAAAGAGTGCCAACGCCAAGGGGAGATTTTTATTTCTGAAGGACTAATAACTCGTCAAGACATTGAAGATGCTAAGACAAGGAAGGGTAGCAGAGTAATTAGCATTGGTTTACCAGCACATTGTCTTCTTCAGGTACTCTTGCGCTCTGCAAAAGCCAACTCTGAGGGTATTTTGTTGCGTAAGTCTTTGTTTCTTCTGTTTGAACTTTCCTTGTAATTTTCCTCCTCCGCGAGCTTTTCTCTTTGGTTAATGAGTTGTACAAATTTCTCAGGTAAAGAATGATTTTATGTGTATAGGTGATGGTACTACTGAGCTTACCAGAACAAACAGACCCAGAGATGCTTTCTTTGACTGGTTTCTTGAGCCCTTTATAATTTTGAAAGACCAGCTTAAAGCGTTAAATCTATCAGAAACAGAAGAAGATTATCTTTGCAAATTAGTGCTGTTAAATGGTGAGTTGACAAAGCTAAGAAGTTCAAAAATCGGACCGCCACCCGAGTCTGAACGTAAACGGGCAGAACTTGATGCAATAGCAAGAAGGTAACAGTCCCAAGACTTTTTGCACAACTAAGAATATATCCAACGATTGTTTTTCTGCACAATACATCAGTGGCTCTTCCTTTAAGCTGCATCTATATTTTCTGATGATTAAGGCTTCAAGGAATTACCAAAGCTGTCTCGAGGTACCCGACCTCACGACGTAATTATCAGATTTTTGTTAGGAACCTATTAGAAGCCCTGTCCAAGGAGAATGGTAACAGCATATCAAGCAGTGGATCTCGTTCAATCGCAAGATCAAAAAGTGCTTTTGCTAGGATATTGAGCCAGAATTCTTTTAAAAGCAGAACAAATTACAATGATTCTGATCCTGAATCGCAGTCAGTAGTTGCACAGAATGTTGAAATTGTATAATGAAGAATAGATGTTACATTTTTATTGTCGAATGAGTATCGAATTGTTGGTACCTTTGTAATTTCTAGGTCATTACAGGAAAATGTTCAGTCTAAACTACATACATACATGCAAATGTAATTATAAAATGAAAATGTCTCAGTTTTACTCGATTCCTGTTATTGCCTTTTTTATGATGTCTCTTTTCAGTTGACAATGTTGTTGAAGTAATAGTGTATCATTTCTCAGTATAACTGAAAAGTCCTAATTAGGCTTATAAACAACTTGAATTTTAGAGTTGAATCTTAGAATCTATTTGGAACATAAATTTCACAAAATTTTGTGGAATTTATTTACAATTCTAAATTTTTATATTTGAAATACAAAAAACTCTTTATTTCAATTTTAGAATTTGAATTTTATAGAATTCAATATAATTAATCTAAATCCCACCAAAATAGTTGGGATTTGCAAATGAATTTTACAAATTTAAGAGGCACATTCTTATCTTACAAAACTAATTTTACTAAATTTTTTTAATATACTTTTTAAAACAATTATAATATTATAAGAATATTAACATATTATATTA
>JAOXYD010000135.1:2848499-2861616 GCA_028565735.1 Pinacopodium congolense
TATTTTTATTTTTATTTCATATGGTTTAAAATTATATAATAATTAATATATTATAATTTTCATATTGTTTAATATACATAAATAATTTTTATATACATAAATAATTTTTATACCAAAATAAAATATAGTTAAAATTAAAATTGCTTTTTATTTTGATGTTACTAAACAATCTATTTTATGAAGCTCATTTTTCAATGACAACCAAACAGTCAACTGTCTTTTTAAAAAAGCTCTTCTCATAAAAATTCTACAGAAAAAAGCTCTGCTAACAAAAGATCTACTGAAATAAGCCCATCCAAACGGGCACTTAATATGTTAATGCCATAATTAAATTCAAATAATTATTAAAATATTTATGCAAAGCCTATGTTTAGGTATATATGTAAGTATGACATGAAAATGTGAGAGTCCTTTCAAACATTGAAAAATATCAAGTTTAGGTAAGACACTTTCCTAAATCTATCCAATCTCAATGTTCATGTCTTAATCTTCTTTCATCACTTGATCTTCATTCTTTATCATTTCATCCATATTTAAGCTCTTCTACCTTAAGCTTCAATACATATCCTTACACTTTTACATCAACCTATATTTCTAATGCACCAAAAATCAAACATTAGTAATAATAATGTTTTGTCATCATCAAAACATATGATTGAAATCTCTTTGATTCAATAGACTCAAAAAATTAATGTCATCATCAAAACATATGATTGGAATCTCTTTGGTTCAACAAACTCAAAATTTTAACTAAAAATATAAATTTAGAAGTTCTTTTTTACTTTGTATAAAAGTAATTATAAATTAAAAATTACTAAATTTTGTATGAAGTGAATAATTAATATATATGTTAATTAGTTAATAGTTTGTTGAGTATGTTAAAAAAATATGATAGAAAGAACAATCGAAAAATGAAATTTCAAGATGGTTAAAATATAATAATATTTTATTAACCTATTAAAAATGGAAATTAAAACTATTAAAAATGCTAAAAAAAAGAAATTGAGAAGACTAACATAACAAAGAGGAGTAAATATGATACGATAAATACTTGACCTAAGTGAAATATATAGTGGAAATCAAAAGATAAAGGATATTTTCAGAACTAATATTGTTGCTTTAATATATTCTATTACTTTTTTTTTTTTTGGAGTTAAAGGAGTTGAGGATGAGAGAGAAAATTAATTAAATATTAGTATAACTTTTAATATATTGAACTTTAAATTTATACCATGAAATTTTCATTGAAATAATTAGTTGTCAGTTATAATTTTTTTAGTAGGCAAGAGAATCTTAGAAAAATGGTTATCACTAATAAATAAATGAATTTTTATTTAAAAGTGTGTTAATATGATTTTATACTCATCAAATTATAGATCACTTAATTTTCTTTTAATTTTTAATGTAAAAAGAACCTATAATGCAATTTATTGTCTAATAAAGAAAATTAATTTTTTACGTTCTTTTTTAAGATGGAAAATAATTTTGTTTTTGTAAACATGTAAAAGGATAAGACTTAAGGTAACATAATTAATTAATTAATCACCATATGAATAACATGATTGAGTTGTTAATCTATGGATACGTACTATGAGTATGTCCTACTCAAAGGACCTTCGCTCCCAAGTTTCTTATGGAATGGATGCAAGTTTTCTTCTTTCAAAAAGGAAAAGACCTTCCTTCCCAAGTTTCTCTGGCCTTGTTCACTCTATAAATAAGAATCACTCAAGCAACCTCTGAATCAATCAAGCTCGCATCTTTTCCCTAAATCATTGAAGCCCACAACAATTTTTAAGCCGAAAATGAAGAGGGAAGGACGCCAACATGGGATGGTCAGGACCTATACAGTCTTACCATCAAGACCCCACACCAGATTCATCAACAACCTTGATTCACCTCCCACCGCTGGAATGTTCACCAAGGTACAACTAAAGCCCACCGGCCACTCCAAGTTCACCGGGAAGTGTGGGAGGCCACGGTGCAATCAGTGTCACTTGCACCCATGCTGCAAGTCCAAGGACAAGACCAAAGGAAACCAGAAGTTGAGGTCTCTTGATGTCGTGTATAATCACAGGTTGGTCACCTGGCGGGTCGTTGATGATCTACGAGGATTGAATTTTTCTGGGTTCTCTGCCACTGAGATTTTAGACCGTTTGGCTAATGACTTTATGGATGATGGTGATGCTGTTGATGCTGTTGATTATAGTATCTATGATGGAGAGGATAATGATGAAGATGAAGTGTTATTCATGGGGTCTGCATCTGGAGTTGGGATTCAAGAAGTTTATGAGAATGGTGAAGATAAGAACGATAATGGAGACAATCCCAATGATCATAAGAGCCTCTGTGATGTGGGATTGAAATGGGACCAAGTCGAGGTAGACGATGGTTGGTGTTGGGTGGCAGAAGTGTGATGTTACTTTGATTCTATGATGTGCCTGATGTTAATGTTTGCTTGCTTTTTATCATTTTCAATCAAAAGAAAGATGTAGTCTTTGGAAGCTGAAATTTGTTAAAAATGCTTCCTTATAAGATCAATTTGGGAGTCGTTTTTTAACACGGAGACCAGGACATTGTCAGAGACTTACGAGAGAAGTGAAACTAGATGCAGAGAGTTCCACATCCTTTTTCTTTTAAGAACCATGTCCTCTTGGTTATACACTTTCCCAAGGAATAATAGTCAATTTCGAATGAATTTGTCCTTCCATTCCAGCAGACAAGTTCTTCCAACTTTACATCATGGGACACTGTTATCCCATTACATTATCAATGTTTTACAGAAAACTACTACAGAACTAACCCCCAGATACCATGTATGACTCTGCCATACTTGTGGGAGGAGATCAATTTTCCCCAGTTTGGCAGATTGATTCATTTTTACTGGCAGGAAAAAGATTGAAGATTTGTCCTATCCAAATGTGATTACAATTGCAGTCTCCACTTAACAATGTTTGCTCATTTGCACTGAATATTTGGAGAAGTATTCTCTTGAGCACGTCTTTTGAGATGCGCACTTAAAGAATGGAGCTTGTAATCGTTCTTCTCCATTGCTTGCTTAGAAACGGTAGTCTTCAGAGAGGGTCTCCGAAGCAGTTGAGGAGCAGTGTTAGGAGGAAAAGATTTAGATTTTTCTCCTTGCTGTGTCAATGGAACCTGCGAGGAACACAAAAAGATGAAACTTTGTCATAGTAATGATCGAGCAACAAGTACCATTATTGAATATGAGTCTAGTAAACACATAGCAAGAAGTAAGACATGTACCTTTTGCATCTGTTTACTTGATACTGCTCTCTCATTGTAAAATTTAGGCAGAGGCCTCGCCTTGAAGCAAAGGCTTTGACATGATCTTTTAAGTTCCTTTTTTGCCTTCTCCTGATCAAAGGAATAGCTTAGAGCATCATGCTTTACACATAGCAGAAAGAGAAGAGCTCAATTCAGTCCTCAAGTTTCTTATGGATATTTGGCTTTTCAGGCAATTTAGATGATTGCTGCAAGCTGGAAGTTAAGAACTTGCAATGGCATATTTACCTTGAGAGTGGCTTGCAAATGCGCTTTTTGAGCCTGATCAACATTGAACTTTTCTTCGAGCTTCTGAAATTATAGGGGGAAACATCAAAAGCAAGCATAAACAGTAGACTTGATTCACAAAAGAAAAGGAAAAGAATGGGATAAAGAAAGCTGTATTGCTTGCCTCCTTTCTTCTTGCAGCTCTTTCTTCAGTCCTCAAGTTGAAAGGTGTAGATACCGTGGGAGATTGAGATTTGTTTCTGCTTCCACTCATAAACTTTGAACAACTGGTATGAACGTATCAAATTTTATTGTAAACATTTGTAACGCTCATCAAGGATATTTGAAAGCCCTTGACAGCTTGGACATGAAATTTTAAATAGCTAAGACTTTATGATTAAAAAAGGCAAATTTGGTTGAATTCAATTCGATTTAACCTATGACTAGACTTAAACTCAATTTCGAATTCAATCAATTATGAAAAATCAATTAATCCAACATGAGCTTGATTATGCATTTGAAAGTTTTTTCAAATTTTTTAAATTGAAGTCCGAATCAATCCATTATCAACCCTAATTATGCTTTCCACAATCTTTTCTTTTCTGTTTTTTAAGTAGTAATATCTCTTATTTTTCTAATAAGTTAAAGTCTAACTTTAAATTTATAGTAGCATTTATTATTAGTTTAAAGTTGTTTATTGTTTCTTCATGAGTACTTAATTTTGTTCCATATTTAATTAGAATAATTTTTTATTTGTTAATCTTATTTTTAAAATTTTTTTAATTGGATACTTACCATGTGATTTAACTACATTATGATTTCAAAATATATGTACAAGTGGTAGCTGACTCGAGAATATATAGGACTAGGCAAACGATCATCTCCTGAATCCTAAGCCATCATTCTGCTACAATTTTTCTTGACTCTCCAGTCTCCAGCAAGATGTGAAAACAACTTGCTGAGTATTGAATCTGATAAGCTCATTGCCTTAACAGCAAATCCATGAAAATTTTGACAAAATGTTCTCTAGACCGTTTCCAAAATCTTTGTGGAGTGGAACTACTTACTCTGTTGGAAAGAAATGCCATTTGGGACGAACTGTTTTGCTTCCTGAGGCTGAGGGAAGAACAGGTGTTGTCGCCCTGCAATTTCACACAGTACATAATAAATACACGACTTTTTGAGTAAAGACATCAAATTCACAGTCCTGGATACCTTCTGTTTTCAGATAGAGGGGTGGCAATGGGTTGCTTATGCTCCTTAAGTAATGAAGTCTGCGATCCAAGGGATAAATGTCATCTCAATGTTAGTGATTTGAGTTGCAGAGTGGGAATCTCTGAGTGTATAAAAAAAAGAATCCACCTTGGCTGGAGTTTTAAGAGGGGTTGAGCAGTCTTTGGACGCTTTATAATTGGAAGAAACGCTGGTACTGTCAATCTTCCTGATAAGTGTTGAAGTTATTCGGTTTAGTTGCCTGACAGGAATGAAATTCATCAACTTTTGAGAAGATGTAGTTGAATTCTTGTTGATTGGAGTGGAGACGTTTTCTTTTCTGGGACGAAGTGCAGGTGCCGTTTTAGCTGGTGAAAATGGCAGCTTTGTTGCTTTTCCACAAATCGATGACTTTGAGGAAGAAAAAGAAAGTTTCTTCTTGCTCATAGATGCTGAATCATCTTTATCAGAAACGAAATCCTGCTAAAATAAGGGGACTTTAAAGATTGTAGAAATTCGTGGAATCAAAAACAAGAAATCACTGCAAATATTTGAAGTTACTTACCTTCAAGAGAGGCTTCTCCATTTGTTTTGATCCACTGAGATCCATATGTTTAACTTCTTCCTCGTTATCAACAACTTCAAGCTGGCTTGTAGCTTCCACCTTGACAGGATTTTCCACAAGAACCTGACTTCTGGTCGATGAATCAACTTCTTCAACCTTGGTGCTTTCAGTATTTGCCTCCTGTGATTTTGGGGTTATCATTTCTGAATCGTGGGTTGTAATATCATGAAGCTCACTTTTAGTTTCTGGTTCAGACTTATTACTTGCATCGGCATTTGCTTGCTCCAGCAAAGCTGCAGCCTTTCTTGCCGCTAAATTTTTGTAATGAGCTTCAAAGAAAGCTTTCATCTGTGCAACTGAACCAGGGCGAGAGAATTTCTCAGCCTCTTCGACGTATCTGTTGTGCGAGAAAGTTGACCATTTCTCCCAAGATAATGATTCTGACGCGAACCTTCCAAAAGACACCGATTGCCCAAGACCATGAATTGATTTTCCCTGCGACACAACAGCGTCTATAGTCATTGAATTTATTCTCGGACTATGAGAGAAATTTTAAAGAACGCATTAAATATCTCAACGATTTCTTACAAACCAATAATTAGTTCACGCAGATGACAAATATGGGATACAGTATTTGCGGTTTCATGAATAGTAGTACCTCGGAGCCTTCATTGGAAGGAATGCCTGCAGCATATGAAAATGGTCGCATGAGACAACTTGTCTCCCCCATGACAATGGCTATGTTGAACAGAACTCAATACAACAAAACTATTGACAGATCTTTGGTTTTGTTCTGTAATAATGTCTGCAGTTGGAACTTGTAGCTCGAAAGCGCTGAGACGTTTTAAATTTGAATTTCAAAGATAGTATTGGGTCCATTGCAGTGGAAAAAGCAGAGCAGGGAAATGTTTGTATATACAAACGAGGAAAGAAAAAGGTCAGCTCCAAGCTTTTACTGTGCATTCTGCAAGAAGGTGGGTCCACGACTCCACTGTCAAACTTTGAAAGCTCCAAGCTTTTTCAATTGGTTCGGGACCCACAGGGTGAATCCACCAACGGTCTGCTTTGTTAGTTGATTTGAACTTCAAGAAGATGAGAAATGGGTGCGATGAATACAAACTTTCCGTCTAGGAATATCATAAAGAGAGTGGTAGATCAATTAAGAAGAGTATCTACGTAGCTGTGAGAAATGGAGGATATACCAGAAATAAAACCCGTAATCATCAGCAAACGCATACAGCAGACAAGTTATAAGAGAATATGCTACTCTGAGGCCCCATTCGTTTATTTGTTGTATCAAATTGTTGGAATAAACGGTAAAGATATGATCAATGTTAGAAGCTTACAATAACATTGATAGAAGATACAGAGGAAGTGTATTTAACTGTTATAATAACAGGTATAAGAATGACCCTATTTATAGAGTTGTGTATACAAGAAAAAAGAGAATAATTATAATTATAATTAGTTGTTCAAATATTATTCATAATATTTTGTCCCTATTATGTAATTATTACAGCTGGTTAAAACCTCCTTTCAAACTCAAGACAGTAATAATGAAACTTACTTTAATTTGTCAACTAGTTCATTAAGTCGAGTTGGTAATTGAATTTGTATGAATATGTCAACTGTTGGATAGAAAAATGATACAAGAATAAGAGAAATAGTTCTTTGTTAAAGATAATAATGGTCAAAGTGACAATCTTTCTTAATATATTTTATTCGTTTATGAAATATGTTATTATAAACAATTTGAATGGCATTCCAATTATCACAATAAATAATTGTAACTAATGGATGTTGAACTCTCATATTCTGTAATAATTATCGTAACCATAAAAGTTTAGAAGTTAGCGTAAAATATAGAGCACTATAGTATAATGAGTAGTTTGAGAAATTATAATAAACTAACTAATGATATGAACTGCATGGCCTATATCAAGACGAGTAAAGGTAAGATATACTAAATTTCCCAACAATTATCGATACAGAGTAAAGTCATCAAAAGGCTTAAAATTTGTTGGTGAGAGATGAACATCACTTTCAAAGGAAGTGAAAATAAGTTTCTTATCATTTATACCTACACAAAATAAGAGATCAGTAACACATTTTATTTGAGAGAAATAATATATCGAATAATTATAATGGACTTCAAATTCAAGAAAATATACTAAAAGTCTGAGGTCTTCAACTCAAAATATTGGCTAAGATATTGTTCTAGTTTTGTAACGCCATCAAAATCATTGTTCATAATAATTATATCATCCACATAAAATAAATAGTAACACACAACCATGATATATGTGTCGAACAAATAAAGCATTATCATATAGACTAGAAGCGAAGTTAAGTTGTTAAATAGTATAGCTAAATTTTGTAAATCATGCTTGAAGGGCTTAGTTAAGTCCATAGAGGGCTTTTTCAAGATAACAAACAATGTCTAAAAGATGATCAACACTTAGAGGTGACTGCATATACACTTCTTCAAAAAGATCATCTTTAAGGAAAACATTTTTAACATCTATTTGAAACAATTGTCATTTCTTAATAGCAACAACAACTATAAGGTTATGAACAAAAGTGAGGCAAGCCACAGGAATAAAGGTCTCTTTATAATCAATAATATACTCCTGAGTAAATCGTTTATTAACAAGTCAAGCCTTATAAAATTTTACAGTGTCATCTACCATCTGCCTTTGTCTTAATCTTATAAATCCATTTACAATCCCCTAAAGTCTTGCTTTAGGGCAGTGGAACTAAATCCTATGTCTGAGTTTTCTCTGAGACTTGTAATTCTTCTTTCATAACTTGCCGTCATAAGGGCTTATAACTAACTTCTTTAAAGAGGAGATGGTCATAAGGGTTTAGAACTAACTTCTTTAAAAAGGAGATGGTTAAGTTAATAGAATAATGTTTAAGATGAGGTAGATTTATGGCATAAAGTTCTAAATGATAAGGGAGTCTAATAGTTTGGATATATCGTGATAATTGTGATGGTTTAGATGGACTTAAATTCTTCGACTAGGCTAAATCCTCTTATATGATAGACGGCCTTAGCTGTTTAGGACCTACAATTAGAGGAGACATAGATAAGATTGGTGAATTAATAGAGTCAAGAAATAAGTCAACTATGAATTCAGTAAAGAAGGCAATAGAAGGTGAGATATGAAAGGAAGAGAAAGATGAGATCATTTTCTGTTCCTAGAAATGGCATGTTTAGATATTCAAAGTTGTCGAGAGATCGGATCCAAACATCTATAACTTTTATGTTCAATTTCATACCCTTAAAACAATATAAATAAGCTTAAAGTTCAAATTTGGAATGTTTATATGGCTATAAAATATAAAAATAGGTAGAACAAAAAACTCTAAGAAGGTTATATTTAAGAGTACGACCAAAAAGACATTTGTAAGGAGATTGATTATTTATGGTAAAGGAGAGAACATGATTGATAGTGTAGACAGATGTAAGGGCTACTTATCTACAAAAACACTTAAGGTAGACAGAAGAAATGAGTAAGAATCTAATTGTATCAAGAATATCTCTATGTTTCTTCTTAGTTCTTCTAATTTGTTGAGAAGTACTTGAACAAGATCGATGAATTATTATGCCATGTTAGGATAAAAGAGAAAGAAATGAATTATCTTTATATTTCATAACATTATCAATTCTAAAGACTTTGATTGTTTTATAAAATTAAGTTTTAACCATTTGATCAAACTGAGTATAAATAACCTGCAAGTCATATTTCTTTTGTTTTAAGTATGTCTAAATATATCAAAAAGTCATCAACAGTTATAACAAATATTTTAAATCACCCATAATAGGAATAAGAGAGGGATCCCAAATATTTGAGTGAATTAAATCAAAAGATACAAAGGACATAAAGTTGTTATGATCTAAAGGTAACTCGTGATGTTTAGCTAATAGACAGGATAAATAATCAATTTATTCTTATTTAGTAGATCTTGGTAAAGTCACTGGAAATTAATGATTTAAAAGTTGAAAGGAAACATGACCATGACCAGTGTGCCAAGTTTTAGAAGTAATTGTGGCACCACAATTGAAGTAACTCAAGAGTAAATGAAATGATATAAATGTAAACATTCATCCCTCTTTATACCTTGTCTTAAGGACCTGCCCCAATCTTTGGATCATATACATGACAACCACGATTTGAAAAATGAACATCAAGATTAAGATCATATAATTGGCTAATATATAGCATATTAAATGACAACTTTAGAACTAAAAAGGTATTTGGTAATGTAAGAATAGGCATAGATACAGTACCAACTTGACTAACATATATAAAGGAATTATCGGTAATGTTTATAGTGGTTGGATGAAGTATTACCCGTTTGTTTTTAAACAAAGAAAATCTAAAACTCACATGATTACAACAAGCATAATCAAGATACTAAGAAGAGTTAAATACTTGAAGTGACAAATAAGACCAAAACTTTAGAATTACTAGATTAAGAAGAAAGAAGTATCTGTTTGAAGGTAATGATGTCTACTAGATTAAGAAAAATAACAAGACCATACTTAAAGGACTTGGTGGAATCTGTATTGGTTACAGTAAAGGTTTTGTGCCGTTGTTGACCATACATCTAAATGGACATTCAGATATCCAATGTCTAGATTTTTTATAGTACTTACAATTGCATTTTTTTCAAAGGATAGAGGACTTTTAATCCTACAATAGTCAATATAATGTCAAAGAAATGGTGAGATTTATGTGTAGCTAACTTTTTCTCTTCATATATAAGTTCAGAAATAACGGTCTCCATTTTTTGAAATAAGTCTCAGTGTAAAAGAGATCAATACACTAACTTAAATTTAGAATCAAGTAACATCAAAAGCTTCATTAATTTCTTGTGACCTTGTTGTTAAGTATATAACTCAACATCTCTTGGATTAAATCATTATGGCTCAGAAATAACAAGTTGATTCAAATAGTTTGTAACTAGGAAAGAAAACTAGATATAGATTGGCCAACTTACTATTTTAAATGATGTAGTTGTCCTATCAATTGAAATAGATGAGCAACATTCAATGTAGAATATCGATTGGCTTGCATCTGATACTCCTTTTGGAGTTTCAAAGAGACCAAAATGTCGATTGATTGATGACTCACATGTATTGTGAAACTAAGTGAGAATTTGATGGTTTTCGCAATCATATTATTTTACTCGTTCTTTAAATTCTTTATGATTTTCTCCTTGTCTCTTTATAATTTAAACAAAATCACTCGTAACATAACATTATAATTGGCAATCTTGTAAAAGGCTAGATATTTCTTGAGCCTATAACATATAATTAACCCCATAAAATAAAACAGTAATGATTTTGGTAATATCATGTTTATTCATAGTTATAAAAAATATATATGATCAATATCACATAGAAAGGTTGAATTTATAGGGTTATACCAATAATGTGACTAATAATTGAAAATGATGCAAACTTTAGTGATTAAATTTTCGTGATAGTTCCCCAAATTTCATAATTGAAAATAAGAATCTGTTAAGAGATATGCAAACTGAGGCACACATACATAATTAAAAAAGTGACAAAAATAGCATAATAAATACCACAAAGCCAGTAAAAAAATAAAAAGTGCAAACGTGAGCATTGAACCAAAGGACAAAGAGTGTAGAAACTTAAGCTAAGTGAGCAGAAATGATAGTTAAATTCAATTAAATGACAATTTGAACACAATTGGCTAGAGCTATTATGGCCAGCACTGGTAACTAGGAAGAAATAAACAAATTTGGCAAAGACAGCATGACAATAGTGCTGAAGTCCCACATCGAATAAGGTTTAGGGTAAAGAACTCTTTATATGAAGGTGCAAATCATGCACCCTTAAATGCACTGTTGGGAGTAAGTTAGGCCCATTAACATAGTATCAGAGCCATGATTTTCTTATTGTAAGTTGGCATATGCCATAGATTGGCACCTGGAGCCATGTCCAGCCCAGTTTGGGCTGAGAGGGGTGTGTTGAAGTCATATATTGAATAAGGTTGAGGGTAAATAACCCTTTATATAAAGGTGCAATCTTTGCATCTTTAAGTGCACTTTTAAAAGTAAGTTAGACCTATTAACATGGTATCAGAGCCATGATTGTCTTGTTGTGGGCTAGCATCTGCCCTGGACTAGCACCTGTAGCCATGTTTAGCCCAGTTTAAACTGTAAGGGTTATTGAAGTCCCACATCAAATAAAGTTAAGAGTTATGAAGGTGCAAACCTTGCATCCTTAAGTACACTTATGCAAACTGTTGAAGTCCCACATCGGATAAAGTTGAGGGTAAAGACCTCTTTATATGAAGGTGCAGTCAGAAGTAATCACTTTAGTATTTTCCTGTAGCTTTTAATGTTATAAAGATGCATCAACACTGTTCAGAAGCTTATCACGGCCACCACCATCAATGTCAAATAAACCTGAATAAGAAATTCTTCTCCTATTTCTATAAGTTTTACTCTTGGTTCCCTTACTCTTATGACCTAAAAACACGTTGCATATGACTGTTACAATCCAAAACCAGAAAGCACCCACAAAGCAACAACCCAGACATTGAAAGAACCAAATAGTCCATCTGCCACATCAAGAGATGATTCTTAAGAATGCTTGATTGGCATAAGGCTGCTTCTTATAGCATCAGTTCTTATTAACCTACCAAATTTCCTTGAACTCCCTATTTCCTTCTTGGCATCCCAATTTGGGCTAGATAAAGAGCTAGGATCAGGACAATTTCTCCCCTTATGATGAAGGTATAATGCTTCATTAAGTTCCCTTTCACATTCAATGCTAAGTAGATACCTCTAAAGATTGTTGAAATTAGTCCGATCCACAGTTAAAGGATCTGGAGGTTCAGGAAACTTAGCCCAGCAAACTTAGCCCAGCATTAGTTGACAATATCATGATCTCTCCAGTTTTCTTTATCAAAGCTCCAATTCCCAACTCTAAATTCTAATTCATAGTGAAAAACTATATATTTTACCCCATATTCAGGGACATATCATAGGTAGATTAATACCTCATTGTTGAAGATGTGGTGTAAATTCTTCTGTGTGCAAAGAATAAATAATTATAACAAAATGGGACAAATTGATGAAATTAGTAACTATAGGATAGTAACCATCCATTCCTATCAAGATATCAGTGCTATATAAACATTAAAGTTAACAGTGCAAGTCCCTCAAGGATTACTATAAGAAAATTGCAAAATTAAAGATTGCAGTATAAGTAAAGAGGGGATTTAAAGGAAATGAATACCTCTGTTGCACTAAATGAGTAACCATACATCTTACTGATCCAACCTAACGAGTATACATCTCCTGTTATGTTAGTAGCATAATGAGCTTTATCAGCTCGGACGTCCTTAGTTTTGTGCAACCATAGCAAAACAAATTATTGAAGTGTCATGACCCCAATCTTGGGCTGTGACCGGGGCTAAAAGAATAGTAGACCCAAAGCTTACTGGCCCAATAGTAAGCCTAACATACCATAAATCCAAAAAGTAAAAAGAGAGAAAAACAGATATTTAAAACAAACATAGTACATTCATATCAGTTCACAATGGTCTATAGCTGTATTACAAGCCCACACTTAAAATAGTACCAAACATTTCACTATTTTACAAAGGAGTCCGATAAGTATAGTATTACTGTGACTCTAGAGTCATTATATAAAAGCCCAAAACATACATCAACTCGCCGAAGAGGAAGAAGACCAGCGAAGTATCCTGATACTAGAGAGATTTGAACTGAAGGATCCTGAAAAAGAAATGGTTGAGGGGAGTCAGACCTTACTGAGTGAATTAATAC
>JAOXYD010000135.1:2861716-2886761 GCA_028565735.1 Pinacopodium congolense
GGCCGTGACCGACGCTAAAGGAACAATAGACTCCAAGTCTACTTGCCTAATAGCAAGCCTAGCATACCATAAATCCAAAAAGCCACAAGAGAGAAAAATAGATATTTAAAACAAACATAATAGATTCATATTAGTTCACCACAGTCCATAGCCGTATTACAAGCCCACACTTAAAACAGTACATTATTTTACAAGGAGTCCGATAAATACAGTCTTTAAAGTCAATTATACAAAAGCCCAAAACATATATTAACTCGTTGAAAAGGAAGAAGACCGGCGAAGTATCCTGACACTAGATAGATCTGAACTGAAGGATCCTGAAAAAGAAATGGTTGAGAGGAGTCAGAACTCACTGAGTGAATTAATACCATGATCATGTTATACATTTCAAGATGCCAATACACAACACATCACAATAATGAGTTTGCATGAAGATATAAATCTGCATACATAGCACACAATCATAGCACACAATCACATGAAATCACGAATCACTAGAATAGGAATAATGGTGGAGGACTGAGACAAGACTCGATAACATGCCCCCTACCCAGATACTCTAGCCGTAGGGGCTCTCTTATTCCACATGGATCACTTATTCCAAGGGTAGTGATTTGCTCGTCCGAGAGTAGCTCAATCGAACCGGCTACAGACTCACTACAGCGTAGCTGCTCGTCCGAGAGTAACTCAACCGAACTGTCAACAACTAAGCCATACTATCAAATACCAGTTGGCGTCCGAGAGTAACTCAACTGAACCGCCCTAACCGTATCATATCTCAATCACTAACCAATCAACCACTCAAAAACCAAATAACCGACAGTCTCATAACTGACTGACTGACTTTTTGTGCACAGCTTGGTGATACCCACCAGGTAGCTCGTCTCATAACTATCCTCTATATCAGTACACATCACGCCAAGCATAACAGAGGATAAAAACATATATATATATATATATATATCAATTCAATAAACAAATAGACTGTGTGTAAGTGGTGATGAAAATGATCAATAAACAATGATAATGACCAATAAGCAATGATAATGATTTTGATAATGCTTATGAGACTCAAATGCATATGCATGACCATGAGTATTAACTCAAAGGGTAGATTGTGCTCCTCCGCGCTGAGTCTGGGGTCTCGGAGTGAAAGGTCATGCTTCTGCTTGATCTATAGAAAGAAAATAAAGGAAGTATCAGCAAAGTAGCTAAATTACTCAACGACTCGCACCCATCGCCGGAGCGTGGAGCCACGTGCCGACATCGGGACAACAGTGATATTCACCTCCTAACTAAAAGAGAAGATCGCACCCCCATATATCTAACGACACTTATCACGGGTCAAAAATCCTCCTACTTAAAGCAGATCGAAACTCTAAACCTCAGTAATAACCCAAATCATAACGCTCTCAGATTTCCCTCTCTTCCTACACTTTAGGGTTAGTTTAAAGACAACGGTGAAGTTGGTGAGGTGTTGCTCTGGTTTTAAAGTGACTAGACATAGAAAATCGATTACTTACCAGACAGATTCGAAACTTTAAGTCGCGATTCCTCCGAATCTAAGTTGATTTTGACACAATAGAGTTAGGGGTTTGATCGAGCATCAAACGAGCGTTTCATAGACTCCTAGATGGTTGAAAAGGGTGGTCAGACGATGAAGATGTGATCGTCGGAGTTGAAAGAGAAAGGGGAGTGATCAATAGAATTGAAACTGATGAAATCTGAATCATTTGCCCCTTTTAGCTACTCACTAACTTAAGGTTTCAAGGTATTGGGTCAATGGTCAAGGTCTTGAGTCTAAGTCTTTTACTCTTGGGTCTTTGGGTCCAAGTCTTTAGTCTTGGGTCAAGTCTAGGTTATTACATGAAGATCATCTATGTGCATGATTATTACACCCCCAACCTTGTCATAAGCATGAGAGTTGCGTGTGTGGATTTTTGCAAGTTCATTTTCACAGTCAATAAGGTAACTGGGAAGCATAAAGTTATTAACCTTGTTAGGTGTGTAAACACTACACTACACTTGTATGCCAGAAACACTGTAAAGACAAACAAAATTTAGACTTACTCATAAGGCGTGGATACAAGCCAGCCACGTGCAGCTTTGAATCCCTATGATGTGGTTGGAGTTCTCAAGATCATGTCAGCATCAAGAATAATCATGAACTCAACATCAACATCTACATGATTAAGCCAATGAAGAACTGCATCAGGTTTATTAATTGTCGGGTAATTAAAATTGAAAAGAAGGAAATATTAATTGAAAAATAAAAGGATTTCTTCATGTGCCCAGTCCTCTTTAGATTTTCTAACTAAATGCACCTTCTAAGGGAATATGGGACTAGATTTTCTGGGGGGGAAATGCCAAGTTTGAGGTACAAAATCACAGTGGCACAAGTTTATGATTTAAATGCAATACTAGTTGTACTTTTCCATCTAGAATCACTTTCAGCTACTAACTAATTATATTCAGGAAGGTCACAAGTGTCACATATAAATTTCCAAGAAGGAGCTTATTATATCATCACTTATAAAACCAAACAGCTGTCTCGAGTGCTTTTCATCCATAAAATTATCTGGGATCCTTCTAAACCACCATATCTCATCACAGGGCGTTAAATCGAATTCAATTACTTACAGTGGTTGATTATGTATAACATGACATAAAATGACAAACTGAGTCAATCATAAAAGCTAGACACAATTCAATGTTAAAACACATAGAAATATGAAATTACCAATCGCCTGTTAGGGGATGTAGGCTCATCGAAGGAATATAATGAGTGGGAGCCAAATCATGTCCTTTGTATTACTTTAAGTCCTCATCTGTACAATTGAGAGGGCATATGAGATTCCCTGGCTGACCATTCTGGTGGAAGTTGTGTACAAGGCCTACAATTTACCAATCAAAGTAAGGAGTACATTTTGTAAAGAATATAGTATGGATCTTTGGATATGCCTTATGTGGTTCATCAACAACTTCCTCCTCCATTGTCGCCCCCTATCTTCTCCATCTTCAAGAGTAAGATATTTCGGATGAGTCAATTCAGCAAAATTTTTGCTCTTAAAAAAATTCAGATATTCTGACCATGTTGGCTTCTTACATCCATCTCTAGCATGATGTAAAAGAAGGCCCTCATTTAAAGTGTTTATACACTCTAAACTTAAGAATAGTCCCCTCCTTTTATTTAGATCATTTTCCATTGCTTGAACCTGAATAAATGAAAGATAATACCTTTAGCCTTTAAGAAACTCTAGCATTATCTCATAAAATCTTTTTTTTTCTTTTTCATATCATGTTAATCTAATGAAGTTAGCAAGTAAACAATGAAGAGCTTCAATGCAGCAAGTTAACATTTAACAATAGCCATATTCTTATACTTCTCTACCACTGAAAGCAAGGACAAGACATATGATTGAAAAGGCTCAAGCATAGGTCCCAAAAGACACTCAAAATACATTATCTCTTTATTTTTATACCTCTCTAGGATAAGGAGGCTCATGAAATAGACGACCACACTCATAGACAACCACACTCTAATTTACCGAAGGACCAATTTCCAACACTAAATGATAAGCCATAGTGAAGCAAAATAGGCTCAATACCCTGTCATGGAGTATACCCTGGGTAGATCATCAAATCATCATTAATTTTGTGTTAAAGTCCAACCTGAATATACAAGAATAAGAACAATAGATGAACTGTAATTTCAAACATAGTAGGTGCAAAATAGAAGGTAACTTGATTTGAAAAAAAGATAAATCCTTACTTCATCTGCTCCAAATGAGTAGCCATACATCTCACTTATCCATCCTTGACCATATATGTCACCAGTTATGTTGGTGGCCCAATGAGATCTATCTTCCCACATTTCTTCTATCTTTGTAAGCCACAAGGGTGCTAATACTCGAAGATCATCAATGTGCATGACTAAAAGCCCACTAACTTGGTCACATAGTTCAAGATGCACTGTGTGTAATTAAGCTAGAATATTGTCACGCCAGATCAAGTACCCAATTATGCGTCATAAATTGCTTCATAATTGTTTTGGAAGTCATAAGAGGAGATAACTTATATAGAAACAACAATGATGTATAGAAGCCACAAATTATTAACTGGAATTATATAGAAACAACAATGATGTATAGAAGCCACAAATTATTAACTGGAATGGAAAACAAAATGTAACTCGGTCCACATAATTCCAAAAGGATAGTTGAATTCATTATCAAAATGTTAGAAGAAATTATCTGATTCTATTTTGTAAATGCTCATGTTCCATCAGAAATGTTCTCCATTATAATGGAAAATTGTACATAGACATGAAAATAAGAACATTATTCAATAGACTAGATACTACCGATAGGTTGACCAAAAGTCATGCAATGACCATTTTAACAATCCATCAAGGGAAAAGTTCCTTATATTTCTTAACCAAATCAATAATGATAACTAAATGCCTAAGAAAGTACCTATAGTATGCTGCAATATGTCTTCCTTTCTTAGTTCCAAGTTCCCAAGGTATTATTGGACCTCAGATGATCGTATATGCATCTAAAATAATAACCCAGTCGACATTATCTGCGTCTTTAGAATGTTTAAGCTAGTGAATAATTCCAGCAGGTTTATTGATTGCAAGGTACTTGTAGGTATGGTAAAAAGAAGGCATCCTAAGACAACTCTTCATTGAAAGAAAACAAGCTCACAAAAAGAGATAAGAATAATTTATTGAGTGCTCGTTTAAGGATATTAACAGCAAGACATGTTGGTACGGAATATCACTGGCAAGGAATCCGCAAAGCAGCATGACTGATGGGGACATTAATAGCAAGACAATCATTAGAATCTATTTTGACATTGAAGCTAAGGAGAAGAAGCAAACTCGAAAAAAGAAGAATAAAGTTAGCTGATGGCCCCCTATCACTTCTTTCATTTCACAAAACAATAAGATGGGAGTTGATATACATTGAGAATGAAGATGACGAAACTAAATCTGAAAAGCGGTTTACACCCACCAAGAAACAAAGAGTATAAAACTACACAGCCCTCATCTCATGTACTTGTATTATTTCAAGACAAATGGTTGTTCTACTTTCCTCTGTATCATAAACCTATAGGCTTTAAAAATCTAAGCATAGATGCTTCATCCAAGACTTCCACCACAAAACTAGAAAGGGACAAGAAAACATAACACTTTTTCTTGTACACATGTTACCTTATGCAAAAGTTTTCATTTGAGCAATTTAATGGCCTAAGAAATGACCGACGAAATAGAGAACTTCACCAGTCGCTAGTTCTGGGGTGTTTGCTCATAAAGGGCACCTTAAGAGTAGGAGCCAAATGCATTCCTTTGTAATTCTTCTTTTCCTCTTCCGTATAACTCAGAAGTCGAGTTATGGGTCTCGGTTGTCTTACCTTCTTAAAGCTATGCACGAGTCCCACGGTCTTCCAATCAAAGTAATTTTGACACTCAACAGAGAACAATGTGTGGATCCTATGATCCGCTTCCACACTTGACTCGCCACCAACATATAACAATAACAACTAGCACGATAGGAAAAGTAGCATCAAAACCATGAATTTGGCCATCACAATTGGAATTCAAGCCCTGATTCCAAAAGGGTATATCTCAAAGATCTAAATTTCATTGACGTTGGAGAGAGATTTTAAGAAGTCTAATTCTAAAAGATTAGTTTTTTAATAGCATTTTAAAAAGTAATATAATAGAGTTGGTAGCAGGTGGCAAGGAAATGGTTGCTAACTTATCATATGTTAAATGAGAGACTCTAATGGAAGTAATGACAAATGAGTTATTAAAGTAGCAATCAAGCTACAGTTTGTTGGATCTACGATTCCTAAGATCATCAAAAGCTCTGGTATAGCTGCTGACAAATTCGCTTCCACGAATCCAAAATTTTGTATATTTATTATATTTTCAAATTTAACATGCTTATTATAGGTTAAGAAAAGTTAAAAAAAAAATAACGAGGCTTATTAGTCAAAGGGATCAAGTTAGAAAAAAATTTTAAAGTAGAATTTCATAATCCTTGATAAATTGAGCTTAGTCCTTATATTACTATTTGAATTTAAGTTATATTGAAAAAAAAAAAAAGATGAAGAAGTTATGTCAAATAACAAGTAATTAACCAACTAAATCAACATTCCAATGCATTTATTTCTAGGATGTGATTACCAAGTTTTTAACATTAATTTCTACTAGCAAATAAGTATTAATATAGCAGAAAGATAAGATGACATATGAACTAATCAAGATAAAATAGCACTAAGTGAATTAAAATTGCGAGGAATATTATAATAAAATAATACTCATAATAAATAAATTGGTATAGTAATAACGAAATTTGCTTTGTAGATACAATTAAGCCATTTTTATTGAAAATTAAAATTTAAGTCATTTTGTAAAAAATATGATATTATTCTATTTTAATAAAAATTAATATTTTTAGCTAACAGAGATTTAGGATTTGACCACATTATTTGGAATAAATTCAATTGGATTGTTTAATTCAAATAATATTTTTAAAAATTTTTAAATATGTCTTAGATTAAAATAAAATGTTTCAAATTTTAAATTTAATTTTAAATTTCAAATTTTTATGAAGTTAATCATCATACATAAATATATAAATTATAATATAAATGATTTAAAATGAATTAAACTTATAAAAAATACTTTGTGTGTAAATAAAAGAAAAGTGTAGCTAAGTTTTAGCAATATTGAAAAAGTCATTTTACCTAATTAACAGTTTAATGAAGCAACAAATTTATAATTTTTTTATGCTTCAATTTTAATAATAAGTAAATACTTCTCGATGAGTACTCTAAATATGACATTGGAAGCTTCCCTACCCATGTTCAGAAAATTGATAGGAACCTCGTATCGAACCGAACTTAAATTGGTATAGGCTGGGATTTATATCATACCAAGTAGATATTTTGGCTCATATCAATTGATTTTGAGCGGTTTTGATTCATCAGTCTAAATCATAGTGAATTTATAAATCTTTGAAAAGTCAATGATTATTTTGTAATTTTTCAAAATTTTAGAAACATCGATTAACTGATATATGTATTAAAAACACATTAAGAGCTGGCAGATGCATTTTTCCTCTTAATTTCTCTTATATCTTTCGATTTTCTTCTATTTCTTCACCTAAATTCCACTTATTTTTACTCGTATATTTGAGTTTAATCCCTTATTTCTTTTTCTATTTAACTCCAATAACTTTTAAAAACTTCAAAAAATATCAAACAATTACAAAAATAACCATCACCACATATTTTAGTTCCATCTTATTTTTCAGCGATTTTTCAAATTTCTGGTCAAATTTCAACAATTATAGGAATCCTTAGTGTCCCTTTAACATTTACATCAATTTTCATCAATCAAATTGAAGAATTTGAGTTGAAATTGATAAATTTCCTAACTCTAAAATTTGAAAATTTTCTATTTCATTAATTTTTATTTCAATTAGTTATTAATTAGTGTTTAATTCATCAATTTTGAACATTATATAAGTTAAATTTGGTATGAATGAATATAATTTGAAACTAGATAGAATTAGGGTTTAAAATTTGGAAAATTTCTATTTTAGGTGAAATTATATTTTATTTTATCAAATTGAATATATATTCAAATAATTAGATGCATGAATAAACTAATAGAATCATCAGTTACATTTGATTTAGTAGAATTTGAATTTTCTCAATTTTAGGTGAAATTATGAATTAAAGATTTTCCAATTACAGGTAAATTGCGTTATATTTTTTCTAAATTGAATATATATTCATGTAAATATATGTACTATTAAGCTAATAGAATTATCAATTGCATATATGTAATAACTTATGTATGTTTAATCAATTACAATTTATTTGTTTTGTTTGTTAACTTAATCACTAGCTTTTATTTTGACATGTAAATAGAGGGTAGTTTGACTTGAAGAACTGTTAGTGATACTTTAATCTCTTTAGGAAAATTTGACGACTAGGTATGGACTCATGGTAGATTAGCTCCTGACTCGAGGAGTTAGATCATATGCCCATATTGTGGCAAGACCTTAAAAAGTTGAGGAATCACTAGATTGAAGAAAATTTTGAATAGAATAAAGGGCGATGTAAAGTTTTGTAAGAAAATTCTTTATGATATGAACTGACAGATAAAGACTTTAATTGAATATTATTAGCTCAAGAAAGATAGGAAAGTTAGATTAAATTTTAGTATTGAGAGTGATAGTTCATTTTACAGTGGTAGTGTACCTGATGTTAGTGAATCTAATATTGGAGTACCTTATATCCTTTTTATCTAGTAAGAAGGGAATAATTCAGGTAACGGTAAGGTTAGACAGAAAAAGAAACAAGTCATTTGTTGGTTTTTTTTCCTCCAAAAATAATTCAAAGATCTCAACCTTATATTCGTACCATGCAAACAAGGGAAGCAGACGAACAAATAGATATGCTATGTCTAGATAGTAATATGACACAGGTGTGCCATTCCATACTGCTCCGTCACATTATTACCAACCTATGGTAGATGTTGATTCAAAATATAAGATTCCATCAATGAATAACTATTTAATTAAACTTTTTACTAATTTTGTTATTGAAATAAAAAACTATTTAGAAGAGAAAAGGATGACATGTGATATTTATGAGCATTTAATCATGTGTGAAAGTTAGACTAATCAAAGACATGAGTCTTTTATTAATTTTTTGATTTATTTTACCAAAGAGATTGTATTTTTTAAATCAGTTTATGCATATGGCATGATTAAGAATACTGATCATTTGTTTAAGCTTTTCGATGAAGTTGTTACTGAAGTTGAGCCCGAGAACATTATTCAACTCATCATTGACAATGATACAGCTTATAAAGCAATTATGAGGAGGTTACGGAGTAAGTATAACTTTCTTTTTTTTAACACTATGTGCTACTCATTGTATTAAGTTGATGTTAGAAAATATTGGAGATGGTAGATGTTTTCCTGTGATATAGGAGATTGTACTGAAGATAAAAAGGTAACCAAGTTTATTTATAATTATTTATGGGTGTTAATTTTGATTAGTGGGGAGTTAACTAATGGGAGGAATTTATGTCGCCTTATAGTTACCGGATTTGCCACTAACTTTTTATCGCTTTAGAGTTTTTGTCACAATGATGAAAAAGTTTAGACATATATTTATTAGTGATAAGTGGTTAACTTTTCAGCACATCATGTTTAATGTCGGATTGGAGGTTACTTCCATTATACTTGAGGATAAAGAATTTTATCTAACCACCATTTTGTCATCCATGTTTGGGAGCCTTTAGTTATAGTTTGACATATTAGGTTTCTAAGGAGTAAAGTCTTCTAAATAAGAATGACTTGGAAGGAGACGTTTATTAGGATGATATTGATATATCATTTGGTATAATGAGGAGGATAATGATCAAGTTCCTCTTAACGATGATAATTTTGTAGCAGATGATAAATGGATCCAGATTAATTTGAACGGATATCGTCTTAAATTTATGGAGTTCCTGTGCAGATTTGATTACGTTAGTTATAATATTTAATATTGCATATATTCTTTTTACTATATAATATTTGGATATAATTGATTATAGTTTTATAATTGGAAGTTATTATTTGATGATATTATGATTTATTGATATTAAGTAATGTGATTAGATGTTTTGTCATTTTTATTATATTAATTTATGTTGATGTTTATTTAAAAAATAGATGAAAATTAGTATTAATATGAATGAAAAAATAGTTATTTGATGTATATTGTTATTATTTCATAATACTTTGATACATTGATATTAAATTATGATGATTTGATAATTATTTTTTTTTTATTAATTCAGCTTATAATTTATTTAAAAATATGTGAAAATTGATATTAATAAATATGAATATTATATAAATTTTATTTTATATTTATTTTATTAATTAAGTATTTGAAACGAGTTAAAATTATATTTAAAAAAAATACATAATATGTATAAGTTATCTTATAAAATTTTAAATTTATTTTATAATTTTAAAATTTTATTGGATATTATTACAATTAATACAATATTATTTCAAGATCAAAATCGATGTCGATGCACCACCGACTTTCTTATCATTTTCCCACGTTAGCAGAAGAAGTCAACAAAAGACTTTATCCACGTGGCCATTCACATGGTAAGCGACTCTTCTCTATTTCTTCTCTGTCAAGGCTGTATGTGCCTTTAGGAACTTCTAGTTCTGTTTTATCTTTCTCTCCCTTGGTTTCTTCCATTTTCAAGACTCTACCTTTGACATTGGAACAGTACTCAACTCTGCCCTCTTCCCATAATTCTTAACGCTTTTGATTTCCATAAACAGTGATTCAGATGCCTTCGTAATAACTATGGCGAAGCCTCCAACACGGCTTATCGTTCTTTCATTCTTTTTTTTATGTGTTCAGATTCATGGAGAACCTGCAGGTTCAAGGTAAAATAGGCATAGATTACATTTCCTATATTCCTGAACTGAGATCTGGGTTGTTGGTTTTCGCTTTAAAGAACACACCTTTTTGTTGATTTTTGACCTGGGTTTCTTTAGTTTTTTCGAATTGAAGAAATAGTGATGTAAAGAACATGGTTCATTATTTCAGGTTGATTTTATTTATAGTTTTAATATAACTAATATATGAAGGTTAACGTTCAGAACTGTCCAGCAAGAACAAGGGAATGCCCGTGAAGTGCATTGTTCAAGAGAAAGGAGTAAGGCGGCATGGAAAATAGTAGAAGAGGTATTTGATGAAAAGAATTCTAATTGAATATCCCTCATTTAGTTCAACGATTAACTCCCTTTGTGTTTGATGATGTAGTATTTGATGCCCTTTGTTGAGAAAGAAAGATACGAGATTCCAAGTAGGTGTAGGCTTCATCCTGAAAACGACATGTATAGAGATCAGGAACAGCACAAGATTCACGTGGATGTGAATGAATGGCGTTGTGGTTACTGTAGAAAGACATTTTATGAAGAGAAATACCTCGACAAGCACTTCGACAACAGACACTATGATATGCTGAATGTGGTATGTCTTTGTGTTAGGGTTTATCTTCTGTTAGTGTATCTCATGACAACATTTTCCTTTCTTACTTAAAGTTCTGGGTTTAGTCAATTCTGCAATTTGATTTGATAATTCATAACACATTAGGAAACTTTTTGGTGTGATCAACTCTAATAAATTACTAAATTTAACTTGATTTTTTGTGTTTTGGATATTCATTGTTATGGACGTATTTATTCACTTTTTGCTCGTCTTTGGTAAAATGCTTGCATCATTTCCTTCAATTTTGCACGTCCTTGCTTGTCAATTGCCTCGCTCCTATCTTGTTCTTGAAACATTTGATTCCCGGACATTGCCCAGCTGGTTCCTCAGCTTGTTCTATTTCAAGTGCTAATGTGGAAGTTCTTTGCTTTTACTGAGCCAGACTCATAGTAGATGCCTGGCAGATGTATGTGGTGCTTTACACTGTGACCGTGTGATGAATTCTTTGCCACACAAAACAAAGTGCAATCCTGCAGCTGCTGCACGGAATAAACATCTGTGTGAGGTTGCCTCGAAAGATACTTGTGCTTTAATACCAGTTTTTCTCTAGCTTATATTTTGACGATCCTTTGCAGAGCCTAGCCAGTAGCTGTTTTCCGGTTAAAGAAGGTCCTGCAGCTCGTCGTCTCAATGGTACTAATTTAGTAGTAGTGACAATAGAATCTGAAGGGTTTCTTGGTCTTGCAGTAATATTAACTTATATTTTGAACTGACAGAGCTCTTCTTACGTCAATTTTGTGATTCTCACTCTTGTTCTGGAGGTCAAAAACTATTCTCATTAGGGAACAAGGTAAATTCACCTCTGTACTTTGCCATAGTATGAAAACCAACCAGTTTATATAGGGTAAGAGAGAGTTAATGTTTAGAATCTTTAACAATTAGACTCCACAAAAGATGAAAAATGGGGACAATTTGGTGCCTATCATCAGGAACATCCTTTCCTTTTTGTTGCCTGAAGGTCATTTCAAGCATATAAATTTAACTTTTTATGAATTTAAGTTTTGATTTGAGAACTATGGTTGTGTGGACGATTTCATAGTTGCCCTTACATTGAGATTATTACAAAGGTTGAATGTCTGATTATTAATTCATCTCTGTTGCATGTGTTCATGGATATCTGCAGAAGAAGACAAGTGTGCTGTACATTATAACATCTGTTATGATATTGATGTTGCTGTCACTTTTCTACATCTTCATTTATTTGTACCAGAGGTATGTCTGTTGCTTGAATCTGTTTCTTGACCCTATTAATTCAGCTTCATAGTGAATTCTGTTATGGCACTCGTAGGGGAATTAAAAGGGGTACCCAAGAGCTGAAGCGCATCACAAAAGGTAGACAGAAGAAAAAGCCTTTGTAGTTACTGGAACTTCAGTTTCAGTTGTAACTGTGATCGATGTACAATTTCTACAGAAAAAGGAGTTCTTGTTTGTGTTAGGTGTAAGCTTGACTTTCTTTTGTTTTACTAAACGGTATGTACCCACAATTTTGTTGTAGAACCGGAGGCAGAGGCTATATAGTATGTAGGAGGAAATGGTAATTTCGGTTGTGGAGAAATGGTGGATATATAATTGATTATTACCAAATTGGAATACAAATTCAACACCTGAATTCAACCAAAAGAATTCATTTCAAATGCTTAAGAACAACATATAGAAATACTCTTTATTACTATGCTTCTATTGTACATCAATTTCTACAACTTTGCTATTGGTGCTTGCTTATACAAATGGTGATGCACAAGACCCAGTCTTTGACTTCTGCATTAGCCTTCTCATTCATACTTCATGCTCTCTGGCTATGCAAAGTTGCCAGCCCTTTCTGTGGAGAAAGTGATGGCCAGTCACTACTGTATCAAGAGGATCCTCTATCATACTTTCCATCATTTGTTGAACTGTCCTTGCAAGCGGATACCTATCCCACAAACCTGTGAACACCACCAAATTCTAGTCACTGGTTTTGGCGTTCCGCATTTCTGTTTCCTAAAAGCATAATCTTCCAGGCTTTTCTATAACATATGCGTACTCAAAGCTTACATGTTCATGGAGCTTGAAGTGCATGAACATTCATGTTAGCTTAGGATCAAAAGGTAAGAGTTGCCGTAAAATCAACTACTGAGGTAAGATCTTCATAAGTCATGCTTCCACTTCTAAAGTGAGGAGCAGGTGCTATTGATTAGCAAGTCTTTTAAGTGATTATGTTCAAATAAACAGATGGAAGGAACAGGAAACTGTTTATATGTTGGAAGCAATGTGGCCTTCACATCAGAGGCAGAAATCAAGTGAAAAATAGTAGAGAACACTTGCATTTGCTTGATCGTCTGCAAAATTGTGTGTATCACATGGTACTACTTTTGTCATCTTCATCCTATAAGTTGACTTGTTGATTAATCATTTTCTCCGCAGAGGATCGCGACTGAGTCCATGTTTCTTCAGTGTCTTGATATAGTTTCTGATCAAGGTAAACTTATTGCTCCCAAGGTGATAGAAGTAATCCCACGTATAAATCCCGGTTTTATGCAAATCGTCAAAAAGTATCCTGAACCATCCACCACAAGCAACCCACCATAAGTAACACTACACCATCTTCCACAAGTCATTGTTATGGAACTAAATCTAACAAATACATTAAGCTCGAATTACCTAACCCCATAGTTACCCACAGGTTCTGCAGACATGATACCCACATGACGCCGGCCAGATATCACCTGGTTAGCAAATGTGAAGGATCAACCAAGTTGCTTTATGAATTGAAAAACATCAAGGTATCGATTCAGTACAGATTGAACATAACACATTTAAAAAGAGGAAACAATTCATCAGCATAGAGGAGAGGAGTGGTTAATAGGCCGCTGTATAAGCACTTAAGAAATGCAGATAGAATATTTCTCAATTACATCTGTTTGATTAGTAAATGGCAATAAGAATAAGTTTATTATAACAACAGATGGGCATCAATCAGCAGAAATATGAACCACAAGCACATATAGATGAGTTTTTTGTGATTGTTATACCGATTCTCAAACCCTGTAACATAAGCCTTCTGTAGTGCACAACTAACATGAAGAGAGACCATTTTGGACAGTTAAAACAACAAAATAACCGTAGCCACAATTCACCTAAAATGATTCAGAATACTGGCAGACAACGTAATCGATAACTCAATAGCGCTCTTCTGATAAATGCAACGTAAATGCACAAAAATAGAAGAAGAATAGAAACGGTATATAATATAGCAAACACAAGTTCCAACCATTTACCTTCTCACCCCCAATTGATCTTACTTTCCCATCAACAGCTGGACTATTTATCCTTAGAAATTCGGCTGACAAATTAAATTTGCTGCCATTAGCATATTCTACCTCTACCTGGAACACAATATTCAAAGGGTACAAAAATATAAGAGAAAGATCATAAGTGAGACCCAGAAAAGAAGATGCTGGCAGGCAAGCTTAGTACATAACAGGCCTAGTTGCCTAAAGAATATGAAAACATTACGGTTGGTCTCCATTTACCCATCCTTTTTGATGAATCAAATCAACACATCAAATTTTCATGACCAACATGTCAATTTTCATGAGAAGTAGTTAGTACCATCCAAGTATTACATGCAAAAATTATAATCACAACCATGAGAACGCTATATTGTTGCTCATCTAAAATGTATGCTTGAGGTACTATATAGTCAAAACCAAGTAAACTCTAGAGCTCACAATACAAAGATTGCAAATCCGCACATGAATTAGGAAAAAAGAAAAAGGACAAATTACTAAGTTGAGAATTCATGGTTCAATTTCTCCATGGTTGACATAAAAGGTAGTCCAGCTTGACAAAGGTAATCATTCGTCAATTCGTCAAAATTTGTGGTTAATATTAGAGTTCACTGATCAAGCTTCTGCTATTGAACTAAATGTCCAAATACGAAACTTTTTCAACCTTCAATATTTCAAATTGCACAGAGAACCTAATGACTGTGAGATGGCTATAGAAAATTTCAATTTTTCTAACAGAACCATCAAAGGAGATTCATCTTTCACCTTCTATCATCAAGATTCAAGTAGAGACCAATCTAAGAAATGGGGTTCAATCGAAAAAACCCGATTCTCGGGTAAAATCTGCGTCATAAGCTCATTTAAAACAGCAAACTAAAAACCGAAAAAACCACACTTAATAAATCAAATTGAGGACTTCAACAACTCCAGAGAGACTACACCAGACAGACCAAAAAAAAAAAAAAGAAGGAATGGACACTTTGAAGTTCAGAACTTTAACAATTTCAAGTTAGGAATAATCAAGAACAGATATAAAGGCTTACACTTTTTGGAGCCTGGAGATTGAATCTGGTGAGTTTGGGAGCATCCAGGTTTGCATGTATCCTTCTGAGTAACATGCGCATGACCACCATCATCATTCTTCACCTGGTTCGTCCCAAAATGTTCCTTTAGCATCACCATTGCTGCTTTCTAGTGCTTTTCATGGAGTTGGGTACAGGCCCACACTCAGGAATCTCTTTTGCTTTGGAATGGCCCATCTTTTAAGGTATTTAGATAATCTGATCCATTGGAGATGAATGGTGATGTTAAGTCCCAATCCACAAATAAAGGATCAATTATATTTTCAGTTCTATTACTTTACACTAATTTCTAATCAAGTCTTTTTAATTAAATTTCAAGTAATTCAGTTAATTTATGTCATCAAAAAACAATAAAGCCTTTTTATTATTTATTATATACAAAAATTATGTTTTCGTACATATTAACAATAATTTATTTACTATTGCACAGTTAAAAACCTCAATTAATATATTGCATAATTTATAATAGTTAATTAAAAACCTCAATTAATATATTGCATAATTTATAATAGTTATAAATAGTAAATAAATTATTGTCAATATATATATATGAGGTTTGTAAAATATAAATAAAAAAAGCATCTAATGATTTTTTATCACAAAAAATGATTGAAATAAAGGACTTAATTACAAGGGCTTATAATATATTTTTGCATAATAAAATAAATTATATTTTTATTAAAAAAACCCTTTATTCATTTATGAAATGATTGGAGTATGTTAAAGAAATATTCTACATTACTCTTGTCCCTTTAATCATTAACAAAAAAAGAGAAAAGGATAATTGAGTTTTAGGGACACTTTTGTGTATTCTTGTTATAAAATGATAAATAATAAGTAGGTCAGCATAATCATTATCTTCATCATTTTATATGTAGACATGCCTTTTTCTGAACTTTGATGACAAATTATCAATAATCCAAAGTTCAACTTTTATTATTACGATAAAGATAACAATTTATTTTGAGTCATTTCGTATTGTTGTTAGTTGTTATTTTTAAATGTAATTTTTGTATATTTATATTATTTTTATGTATTGTCCTTAATTTTTTATTGAATTAGTGTATTATCTTTTTTAATTTTTGTGTTATTTTTCTTAGTTTTTTTGTTTAAAAAAACAAGAAACTAAAACTAAAAAAAGAAGTTACACCAAACATCCCCTTAGTTTTAACTTTTTATAACAAGAGATTCATAATTATTATTTTTTAGTATGTATTGAATAAAATTTTAAGTGTACGTAATAGTTATTCAATCATTTATTTTAAATAAATTACTTGATGAGTTAATTATTGTAAATTAAATGACATAGTTGTAACCCACATATTTTAATATTTAAAATTCTTATATAATTACCTTGAACACAAGACCCTTTCTTAGAACAATTAAACGAATCAATTAGAGTGGACCACTTTACAAGAAGGAAGGGTCATCATTTTTTTTTTCGTATAATAGAATGATATATATGTATAGGGTTAAATATATTAGATTTCTTATATTTTGACATCTTTTTAATCAATTTTTATGTTTTAAAAATTATTATTTATCTTTTTTTGATATTGTTTAAATATTCTATTATATTTTTATTCAAAAAAACATCATTCTAAAACTATAAATAGATAAAAATTAATGAAATATAATTGAAAGAATTGTATATTAGTTAGATAATATTGTAAAGAAATAAATGATAAATTTTAAAATACAAAGATTGAAAGAAAAAAAAGTCAAATCATATAAAATTAAGTAGAATTAACACACGCGCGCTCATGAACACACAAATAGAGCCATTGTTTTAAAAATATATGTTTATGAACTATGATTGTGGTTGTGGTGACAGTAATAAGGTGAGGACTAAACCAACTATCATAAATATATATAATAGTTTGGAGCGCTAATTAAAAATTTTAGGGGTTGTTAAATTAGATTATGAATTATAATTTTTTGTTGTGGTTGTGATGACAGTAATGTGATGAGGATTAAGCCAACTACAATAAATATATATAGTAGTTTAGAGTGCTAATTAAAAATTCTAGGGGTTGTTTAATTAGATTATAAGTTGTAATTTTTTGTTGTGGTTGTTATGTTTTTATTTTCGATTTCTGTACTGTATTAGTGTATTTTCTTTTTTTATTTCTATATTTATAAAAATAAAAAACTAAAACTAAAAACTAAAATCCAAATAAACAAGTCCTAGATATAATTGCTCTTAAGTAGACCATTAACATTCTACCTAATTAAATAATGGCCAAGGACTTGATTTTAATGTTTAACTCCAATGTTTTCAAACATTTACTCTATTAAGACATGTCAAGAGTCAATAATTTTTCATGTTTAAATACGTCTTCGTTTGGAATTTTAAAATTCTAACCACAAGCTCCCCTCCAAAATCCAAGGAAATATCAACTCTTATCAATTCCAAGTGGGAAACTAAAATTTAAACCTTAGAGGCTTTCGAAACAAGTAAACCATAAATTACAGTCTGTTCGATTACACTTTTTGTTTATATTTTTCTGTTTTTGTTTTAAAAATGAAGAAACAGAGGAAAAAAAATACGTATATTATATTATATTATATTATTTACAAAATTAGAAATAAAAAAATAAAAAATTTCTGTTTTTGTACATTTTAAAAACAAATTTTATTAACAGAATTTTCTATATTAAATAATTAATTAATAATATATTTTTAAGGTATATAAGAGTATTTTAGTCTAATAATTTAAATTTATTTCATATTTTGTTGTCATTATTAAATTAATTTTTTATCACATATTTTAACCAAACATATTTTTATTTTAAATTTTTTTTACAAATGTTAATTACACATTTTTTTATTTTATACTTTATAAAAAATATAAACATAAAAAAATAAAAATAAAAAATAATAACAAAATATAAAAATAATACCAAACGATTCCTACAGTTATGAAAAGTACTTATACTTTTCGTGGGTACGTAACCTGAGCTTAAAATTAATTAAGGAGTCGTTTATTATTATTGTTGATTGTAATTTTTAGTTATAATTTTTGTATTTTTGTATTAATTTGTGTTTTTTTAATTTATGTGCTGTATTAGTGTGTTATTTTTTTTATTTTTATGCTATTTTTTTATTTATGTGTTTTAAAAAAACAAAAAATCAAAACTAAAAAAAAAATGAAACCAAACAACCTCTAAGATATCATTTTCAACAAGTCCTCATGAGTTATAATAATGGTTAATATTATGGGTAATCCATGTGGTTTGTCAAACTATCATTTTTAGTTTTGTAGTTTGAAAACTATCATTTCAGTTCTTAAATTTTTTTTTTCAATCATCAGTCCTGTATTAAATTTTGATTATGTGGATCAATGAATTTTTGACATGTGTCTATGTCATATCAATAAAATCTGATAAAGGACTATGATTGAAAAAAAAAAAGAAAGTATAGGAACTAAAATGATAGTTTTCAAACCATAAGAATTAAAGTAATAATTTAAAAAATTACAGAAACTACCTATGATATTAACCCTTATAATAACTTAGATATAGCAATAAATTTGTAGAAGATTAGTATTCACAAGTCAAACTATTACTGATATGTCTTTACTAACCCGTTATAGATCAAACTCGATCCATCTTCGTTTAGTACAAAATTAGATTATATGTGTAGACTTCCTTTATCTTTATGCTTGTTATTTTGGATTGCGCTCTCAAAAAGAGGTTAAAGAACAAAAACAAAAGAAAGGGTCATCACTCCTCAATCCATATACCTTTCCATTAAACCGTTATAAGCCTAGTAATTAGTAGTAACTCAAACCTATCCATTGAAGGGTTCGGGAAGAACTCCTTGATCTTATATGTTGAATAACCCTCTAGTGTCATGCATGCATTAAGCTCACTCACTCAAAATACTAATAGTAGCTGACTTTTTACGCAACACCTTCAATAATTACTAACTTGGAAACACTTAAACAAGCTGCTTTATTGTCGTCTGGTTACTAATTATAACGGCCTAATGATTCATTCTAGAGATATAATAGTCTATTTTTGGCAGAAAGCATGCGTGAAAAGAATCTTTTTTTCTGTTATTTTCAAGGCCAAAAAGGAAACAGACAATCGAAGATGATGATGATAGGTAATGACACCCGTTAGAATTTCACGGTTTTGAAGGAGACAAGAGCAAGGTTAAGTTCATCAATACTTTGGTCAAAGATCAAGCTTGAAGGCTCAGAAATCAGATGTGACAGACTCTATATGTATGATATCATGTGATAGTGAAAGAACATGAAATTAAATCGAAACAAAAGTTTAACTTGTTGTCCATATGTACTGGTAGGTGGGAAAATGTTTAACGAAGGCAAGGCATGTTTAATTGAGTTCTGAGTTGTGATTTTTTATTGTGATTATTATATTTTATATTAATTATTATATTTTTTTTATCAATTTTTATGTTTAGAAAAACAGAAATTAAAACTAAATTAAACATATCCTTAGCGTTACTTTATTGCGTTGCGCTTCATTTTGTTCCAACGTCTACCCTTATCAGGTGCCTTTTTGATTTATTATTTGGTACGAAGAAATAAGTTAGGGTGCAGAGACAAGATCTTTGCGATACAATGAAATATTGTAAAATAAGATTACCATTGTAATTTATTATACACAATTATTGTAGAATACACTGGATACAATGATTAAAATAAAAAAATGGCATTATTTAAGTTATTATAAACTGTTTTTTAAAATTGTAAAAAGGTAAAGTGTGATTGAATTGTATCAAAATTTTAAGAGTTTTTATTAAATAAAAGAATTTATAACGAGGACTTAAATAACACAAAATTACCTAACCTCAATTATTTCTCAAAAGAGCTAATCAACGATTTTATGAAATTAAATCTTTCCAAGTTTTGACATTTACACTTCTGAAACACTATTAGAATAATTCTCTTAGAGATAAGATACATGTAATCGCATAATATAGATCAATGGAGGGAAAAGATCTTCATCTATATCATATTATGTGTTAAATTTTCCAAGAAGAGAAGATCTTCATCTAGATTACAAAAGCTGTCCCAGGCAAGAAAAGAATCTACACTCTCAGCCCATTGCCTTAGTGAGTAGCTCTCTTGAATATCAATCAAACTCGAGTCACAGACAGAAGGATTGTTGTTAGATTCTTCCATGGACAGCAGTGAAGAGCTATGGGAATTGGAAATGTTGATGTTCTTCAGGAGTTCGTTTGCTGTCTGATCGTCCAATATCAGTTTTACAAGCTCAGAATCAAGATTTTTCTTGGCTTCACTATGCTCTGATGACTTAGACCGAACTTGGAAGCTTTCTTCTTGAAGTTTTAGTGAATCCGAATCTTGGGTTATCCCACTTTTCTGATCATTAACAATATTTTCCTCCATTGTCGAGGACTGTTCAATGGGCTGGTGGGTTAGAGGGTCTACACCAAGGAGCTTGAGTCTCTTCTTGATTCGAGTGTTCCAATGGTTTTTGATTTCATTGTCAGTGCGACCAGGGAAGTGTGAAGCAATCTTAGACCACCTATAACAAATCAAACCAATCTTAATATGAAGGGAATTGATGATGAAGAAGACTATAGAGAGAGCATCGATGCATTACCTGTTACCAAGACGTGCATGAAGCTGAATAATCTGATTCTCTTCCATTTCTGTGAAACCACCTCTCTTAAGATCCGGCCTCAAATAATTAATCCATCTTAGCCTGCAGCTTTTCCCACATCTCAGCAAACCTGATAAAACCACATCGAATTCATGCAATACGGCATCCATTAGCTTCATAATAAAGTATATAAGATTATAACAAGTAATTGTAAAGAGAAGAAAAAACCTGCAAGCTTTGGAACCATTCGCCAACACTGAATACCATTGCTGAGGATAAACTTTATGAGCTTTTGATCTTCCTCAATAGTCCACGGACCTCGTTTCAATCCAACCTTATCACAACAAGGTTGCCTTCCCATGTTTCAGCAGGAAATAAAAAACCTTTGACTACAGAAGAGATTTGCAGATATCGAGTTCTTGCAGAAAAGCAGATGATGATGCTTTTGTAGGAACCTTATAGTACAAGCAAAGATTCTGCCAGTTCATTAGACATTATATAAAAAGAAAAAGAAGGAAGGACATTGTTTATAAAGGGGGATTCATGATTGAATGGAAAAAGCAGAGAAGGGTCCGTGGTGTGATTAAAAGAAGTTGGAGTTGGAGAAGATGGAATGGGTCTTATATAAGCAGGGAAATTGAAGAAGAACCATACGCGGGGCTAGAGTCTTCTTCTTCGTTGACAAGCTTTTTTTTTTTTCTTGTTTAATTATTATATGCTAAAAGTCTAATTGTTTTAATTGGTTGCAATTATTAAAATGGAAAATATGGTAAAACCTGTTGGATACTTCGGTCCCTTGAAAGCTGGCCAGTTTTGTCGTTGGAGGCGACTCTTCCCTTTTGAAGAGCCAGAGAGATGCTCTTCCTACTTTAATCAACTTATGTGAATCTGTTAGAACTCCGTAACGTGTTCTGAACTATTTATAAATTAGTACAAACTTCTAATTTATGAATTGTTTTTGAGTTAGAATAAAGTAATTTAACATGGTATCAACGTTAGAGGTAGACACTTACATTTACTGATATAGGGTTAGTACTCGATGTTTACTCTGTTTGAGCTGTGAGGAGTGTGTTAGAACTCTCATATCGATAACGTATGCAGGTACCGATTTTAGATTAGAATTAGGCAATTTAAGAGAATCCAATCCAGTTATTAAAGTTCCAATTATGCAAGAAATGAATTAGCTATATAAAAAGTATACACTTTAAGCCATTTAAAGAATATTTTTATTATAAATTATTAAATAAAAATAACTTATAATATTAAAAAAAGATTCTTTTGAACTATTTTATTACAAATTGTTGTATGATGAACTTGTCTCAATTCTAATAATAATTTTTGTTAAAATGATTAGATAAAATCTAGTAAAATGTTTTTTGATTTATAATATTGTAAACTTATTGTTTTAGATAATTTGAAATAAGAAAAAAATATTTATATCTCTTATCCAATTATGTATTAAGCAATCACTATAATAAAAAGAAGTGATAAAGACTTATGGTATGATTCATTTGTAAATTTATATTTATATAATTTAATATTTTAAAAAATGTCTTCACACTTAATTGAATGAATAAACACTCTTTTACTATGTTTTTGTCATTTTTATAGAACTAACAAGTGATATATTTCAAAGATGCAAGTTCTATTAAATAAATAAGAATATTGAATCATAAAAAAATTTTAAAATCAAGAGGATTATAAGGAGTATTTATGTCTTGTTATCCTAAAAAAGAAATTTACACATGGAATTATCATAATAACTCTACTTGGAGTCGGAGCTTTGACAAGTCCAAAGGTGATTAATTGGCAACATGATTGAAATTTTTTATGGTCAATATTTAATTATTAATAAACGATGACATAAGTGAGAACATAAACAGAAAAAAAATATATATATGAAGACTGAATCTTTACTTAATATTTCGGCTCCTTCTATTGTTAAATACTTACAATGTTATTCTCTTCACAAGCACCCTAAAGTCTTTGTTTAGTAATATTTTTAACTCGCCACCACTTGTGATAATTAAATGTGGCACTAATTAATCATCTCAAAACATAGATAATCAAGTGTTCCAACTCATGTGGCCTATTTTCGCAAACCATCAATAATGTGTACGAATAATTTATATAATATTAATTACAAAATTTATTTAAAAAATAATTCCTCATTTTTTTGTATTTATATATATTTTTCAAGTAATTTATGACATTCGAATTCCAAAAGTAAAAATTAAATAGAAGAGAAGAGAAAGGTGTCAAGTTCCGTTCCGTTTCGGTTGGTACCGGCCGAAACGCTCCGTATTAGATCGAAAATAAAACGAAAATATTAAATATCATTTCGTAAATAAATACCGGTTGATACTAATAAATAGCGACTAATATCAATATAATTTTATTTTAAAAATAAAATCAATACCGATATCAATACAATATTTAATATACTAAACAAAAAAATTTATATATCGATACTAATATGATATTTAATACAGTAGACAAGTGAAGCCATATCTCAAATGGGAATATGATGACACATGAGGACATATTCCGGACAATGGGAAAACAACCTTCAGGAACAAGGATTGGGCATTGAATATCTCTTTTATCAAGTTCCTCAAATTCAATATTAGCAGACCAAATTTACAATTATTTGGGCAAAAAGTCTGCTCTTTAACTCTCATCCAATAAAAAGTCTTATTCAAAGTTTGCAATGATTGGAACCCACCAAAGTCTAAAGGGGTTTAGTGGAATCAGAAGCTACCTAATAAGAAATAGTTTTATGTTCATTGGGCATCTTCTGGTATATAATATCCAAGCAATTATAAGTCTGCGGTAATTATATTAATTTGGTTCGTGAGCAATCAAGTAAAGAATATTCCCTATTCAATCTTTTGAGATCACACAGAAATTCAATTTTCTGCTGTTGTCGGGGTTTCATACTTTGATAACATAAAATAATTCCTGGCATGCAAAGTTTTCAACGTATTTGAACTGTATCTGCTAATTTTGCCAGTACCAATCTTCCCCAGGTAAATCAAGTCTACTGAAACCGTGTTCTTGTAGGCATGTTTTGTTGGGTTTTAAATTTTGGAGGATGTTTGGTATAGATTTTTGTTTTCGTTTTTAATTTCTAATTTTTAAAATATAAAAATTAAAAAAATACATAAATTAAAAAATAATACATAAATACAATATAAAAATAAAAAAACAGTAAAAATTTTGAAAAGATATACAAAAACTGAAGAAAGCATAAAAAAATAGAAAACAGAAACATAAAGTTGAACTAAATGACTCCTTTATTTTTTTTTGTCTCTATTTTTTAAAATATAAAACAAAAAATGGTATTAAAATTTAAAAAATAACATACAAATACAATACGAAATCATAAAAAACAGTATAAAATATCAAAAAATACAAAAAAATTAATAAAATTATATATATAAAAAAAAGTTGAATCAAACAAATTCTTGGCCTTTTACGAATTTTTAAACTCCTGATCAACCCTATTTTCTGAATTATCTATCTCAAGAAATGATTAAGGAAACATATAAATACAATACGAAAACTTAAAAAACAGTATAAAAATCTCAAAAAAAATAATACACAAAAAGCTAATCAAACAAATATATAAATATAAATAAAAAAAGTTGAATTAAACGAATTCTTGGTCTTTTACGGATTTTTAAACTCTTGATCAACCCTATTTTCTGAATTATTTATCTTAGGAAATGATTAAAGAAATTTTTCCAAAAGGGGGAGGGGGGATGATTCAGGAAGTTCTTCAAACATATATTACCTCTTATTTAGAGCAAATAAATACAAAATACAGAATATTTAAATAATTATTATTTAAAACATATAATTCAGTTGAATTACTCATAATTATATTTAGAATAAATATAGAATTGAAAATTTATTTACACCTATTTCTTAAATATACCCTTAACATAATAATTTTATAAAATTAAATAATTATATTATAACAATATATAATTAT
>JAOXYD010000135.1:2916951-2930055 GCA_028565735.1 Pinacopodium congolense
TGAACATTTAAACACATTATAGGGGTCAAAAGTCATCAAATTCACTATCAAAATCATATCAATTTGGACCCCTATCACTAGGTTTATTATTCAAAGCATGAGGAATGTGGTTAGCTACTATCGAGAAAATAATAACTTGTTCTATTTTTACTTACTTACAACGATCTTTAAAGAGGTAGGCGTTTCTTTTGATGGTAAGGTACCGGTGGAGCCTCCTGATTGCAGTTGGCCACATACAAAATTAGCTTAAATTAATGTATCTTTCATGCATAATTTAACAATTTAATTCGAGACCAACATTCGATAAGTGTACTGGTTGAATCAAGTAATAAAGTGGAGTATATTTAAGACTCCAAGTATCGATCCCACGTGAAAGTTTATAGGTTGTAAGTACTAGGTCAATCGGATTGCAATTATCTAGAGAACACTCATATTTATGATTTAAGAAAAAAATAACTAAATGCTAATCTAAAAATCCTAGAAAAATTCCAATCTATTGTAACAGAGTCATAGGTTGCATTTCCTAAATGATTCAGTTAAGATTTAGTAGTTGATGATTTAATTGATAGATTAGTTATGCTTAATCTAGGGTCTTCTTTAATTCAAGGCATCGCTATGGTTAAGACACTGACTTATCTCTATTAGTCCTATCATAGGGTTTGGTTATGCCTCAGACTTAGGTAATAGGTTTAAAGCTTAGGAAGTCTAGTCTTAAATTATCCTAATCCAAGATTATTACCCTCATGATTAACCGAGTCTTTGGTTATTTCACTGATTTAAACTACATTGTTTATTGACCTTTCTAATAACCTAGATAGAGACTGTCGGATCCTAGATTATCTGAATGCAATATCCTAAGTGATCAGTTCAGGACAAGCATTAAGCATTCAAATAAATAAAGATTAATTCACTAACCATGCATTAATCATAAAGTAACACAATTAATCATCCATACACACATTTACCATGATAACTTAAACTGAAATTAAACATTAAGCACAACAATTAATCAAAGCATATGATAAATATAACTTTAGCAACAATACTTTGATTAATTCAAAATAACAACAATAATACATGAAATTAAGAGTTTAGAATGAACCAAATCACATCCCTAGATGATATTTTAATTTAAAACTACATGACTACTGTTGCTGAAACTCCAAACAACCTGAAAAACTCAAATTACAAAAGAAAGAAATGAGAAACTACCTAAGAGTACTTTGATATAAAACTAATGTGTTTTGATCCTAAAACTTATGCCTAAAACATCTGAGAGAGGCCCTTTTATATAGGGATTGAGCAGCTGTAAGTGGAGGAAGAAAACAAGCCGCAAATGTTGAAGATTTGGGTTAAAAATGGCTATTTCACGTGTATTCATGGCACCTCACCGTCTAGTAACGACACTCTATTCATCAATAATGGTACCCTGTTCAACGATTAACGTGACCCTGACAGGGGGCAATTTTTGGTTGACTTTTAGTTTGATTTTTTACAAAACTTTCATATTTTGACTCCAATCTTCATATTTAACCTCCCTCATGTAAATATAATAACACATAAATGGAACATTTAAGCACTAAAATAAGGTTAAATTAACATTAAATAACATAAAAAAATAATATAAATTTAACCCCTAACATCTCCTGATGCTTTACTGATTACTTATTCCACAGTTAAGTCATAGAAGTATGCTAGTGATAAAGGTGTTTAACATAACCTTCTGATTCACCCACTAGAGAGGGATGAGAGAGTAAACGATCCAGTTGCACTAGCCCCAGCACTAGCATGACACTTAAGGAAGGCATGGGTGAAGCTTCATCCGAGGCAAATCCTCCTTCACCAATTGATCCACCTACTTTTGTTCCTAACGAGCCTTCTTATGGCGAACTTGTGGCTCTTTTATCCTGAATGGAGCATAGACTGACTAACCTTGGTACTTAACTTAATACAAGGATGGCTAAGATTAGAAATTAGGTTGACCAGTTATGGGAGTAGATGGATATGATGTGAGATTATATGCACTACTGCGATTAGGGTTGACAGCTTTTCACAAACTATCAAATAATAAATTCCTAACCTTAACAAGCTATACATTAAGGTGAGCTAGGGTCGAATCCATATAGAGCTAGGGTTGAATCCACATAGATCTAGGATGAGTTAAAGCTATTTCTACTATTGCGTAAAAGGAAAATAAAATGAAATAAAACCCCTTGAGTTTTTATGAAATTAACACAAATATAAAAGGCAACTAACGAAATCAAAACAAATAAGTAAGAATGAAAAATAGAAATAAATAGATAACAATATAGAAATCTAAGTAGAAGATATTTCTAGGATTCAAGACTTATAACTGATCATAAAGAATATACAGATTTTGTTTTACTTAAGATGCTAGCCTATAGACACATATAGGATCTTATGTCCTAAATTCCTCAAATTTTAGACAAATCATAAATGATAGAAATTATATCCCTAACCATGTGATAACCTGAAACAAACTCTCTAGACTTAGTAATGTCGTAGCTTTAAGTAATAAGGAATGATAAGCATAAGCCATAATCACGCAAGCTTAGATTATGAAACCTAAAGAATTGAAATCCTAGGCTAAGTTGATTAAGTTTATCTGTAAAATCAATTAACCTATTTCCATTTATGGTATTTGCTAGTGAAAATTACAGATTAAAAGCCTATACTTAGCAATTAAAGTAGAAATCACTAATAGGATGATCAAACCTATGGGACAATTCCTAATTCATAACATTTAACATTAATTCCAATTTAATTTTAACCTAAAACACAATGCCCAATGAAAATCAAGTCAACTCTTAAAATTATTAATCCATTATCCCTTTAATATCTTCTTACCCAAAATAAATTTAGCCTAACATAATAAAATTAATTAAAACAAAATATAAATGGAAAGATAACAAAACCAAAGAATAAAGAAAGCTATTGGAAACATAAATGCAATAATCTATTAACAATATTCAAGGTTCTTACAAGAGAAAAAGCATAAAGACATAACCCAAATGCAATAACAAAGATAAAAAATATGATAATAGTAAATAGAAAGCAAGAACAAACTGAAAACTAAGTATCTAAAACTCTAGCTAAGTTATTTATCATTAATCTCTAGTCAGAATGTAAAAAAAAGCATAAAAACACCAAAATCCATGGAAAAAAAGAACAAAATGAGAATCCACCTAAAAAGGGAATGATCTGGTACTTCAAGCCTCATTTGATCCTTTTATATGCCAAATTTAGGGTTGGAATTGTTTGAGTATAGAAAATTCTGATTTGTCCCTATTTTTCACATTTTCAGTATGCTGCATGGGGGGTGAATAGACTTAAATGGTACATGATTTAACCACCATTTAGCTCCCTATAAAATGAGCTAAATAGCATTTTCTCCTTAAACAGTGCCATCCATATGCTATGGAGACCACTGTATAAGTCTTTATCAGCAACTCCTTTGCTCCAATTTATTCTAATTCTTCTATAAACTTTGCCTTTTGGTCCAAAATATGTATCAACACAACTAACCTATCATTTAACATAAATTGAACACAAATGGAGCATTTTATCTTAAAAATGGGGATGAAACCATATGAAATAACATATTAAAACACAATAAGACACATCCCTATCAAGGGTCCCAATAATTAATAGCTTTGGTTTGTAATTTTTGGCTTTTTATTCATGGATGTTGATACTTCAGTTTTATTTTGGTTGTTTCATTCGGTTATTTCCATTTTAATTTAGTTATTTCATTGTATTTTGGCTCCTTGATGTACTTCGATTACATTTATTATGGTGGAGCCTAGTTTGCTTTTACATTGTCTCTGATACATCAATCTTTTTATGGTTTTTAGTTAGCTGCAATCAATGTTAAATATGTTCAATGTATAATTTAATGGATCCAAAACGTGATATCCATCATTATATAGGTGTATTACTTTTCTTTCTCTCTTATTTTATCCTTTATTGTTGATTTATTAACATTGAGGATAATGTTCAATTTTAAGTGTAGGTGAGGTCATCATTTTAGCACAATTATGTACCTTGTCCTATAGGTTATCATTTTATCATCTTTTTTACAATATTATATACTTTTTGGAAAAAAATTTCAATTTTGATGCATATCATTAACATTTTTTTTCCTTTTGAGATGGATTATTTTGATGATTTAGATATTATATGGTTAATTATGACTGTTGATGATCAAATGTTTTTAAATTTCTTCATATTTTGGATAATGAACACCTGATGCTCATTATGATTTTCTGTGTCTAAAATAAATATTCCTAAGTGATTTATGACTTCTTTTGAACATTTTTGCCATCTTTTTAAAGTTTAAAATCTTTAAAAAAAACATGAAAGATGAAGTAAAAGAAAAAGAGATAAAATGTGTGAATAAAGTAAGCCAAATTTCATGCACTCTACAACATATACCTTGGTTATGAAAATTTAAACACTTGGATACTATTCCATTGACCTTCAAAGTTACCAAAAATTTTACAAACACTTCAAAAACCAATTTTCACATATGATCTTGAATCAAGCATATGCAAACACACATGGAAAACATTTCAAAACACCTTTGACATATTAAGAGGCTTTTTATAAATTAATTCACACATTTCCTCTTGATTATGAAATTTCATACCTATATGCTATTTTAACTTAATTCTTAACATATCAATGCCATAATCAAATCACTAAAACATATATCTAAAACCTATATGGAAATATTAATGCAAATATGACATGAAAAATTGAGCCCTTTTCAAGAATCAATTAAGATCAAGTGTAGGTACATACCAAAACATATTCCTAAACCTATTTAATCTTGATCTTCATTTTAACACTTTAATGATTACTCTGATCTTATGTTTCTTCATGAATTAACTTCTCCCTAGACTCAAACACATGTCCTTTCACATTTTTCATTTTCTTATCTTTACAATGCATTAAAAACTAAACCATTAGTAATAAAACTATTTTTGTTATATCAAAACCAATGATTGAATCCTTCTTTGGTTTAACAAACATATTTTACAAAAAACAATCAGCTAGAAATTAGGCATACGGGCATTTAGGCATTAGGTAAGAACTTTGTTCAAGTAAGAAGAAATAGTGGAGAGACTTGAGGAGAGGTTTAAAAAGAGGGAAGAGGAACAAATCAAAGTTGGATTAGGCTAAGATGAAATGTCTTTGAGAAAAAGTGACCTAGTTTATGAAATAATAATGTTAAACTGTTTCAAAACAGATAAAAAACTTATTAGGGTCTTAATGTCTGAAACAAAGTTGAAGATGAGAAGGATTAGAGAGTCTTGTTGGGTTAGGTTAGAAATTAAGTTGAAGATTATCTCTATGTATCTTTTTTTACCTGTATACATGTCCTTACCTTACATCATCAGAGCATATTTATCCATAAATATTTTTTTTTGTTATATTGGTTTTCTAGTAATGGACACTAACAAAAGATTACATTAAATTGAAATATACAGGTAAAAGACTGAAATAGAAATCCCTTAATTGCGAAAATTTTTAAAGTTACCGGACCAAAAATATGATTGTTCCTCATAAGTTTCAATTATCATAAATAAATTTACTATTGATTTATGATATGGTTTGAAATAAATAAAATTTCACTTCAAAGTGTTATGCAAATTTACCTAGGAATAAAATCTAAAGAACTCATGAACAATATTGAATATCATAAAAAAAGCTAAATTAGATTTATAAAAGAGTTGATTTGTTGATTATAAAGAATCAAGGATCAAGTTCATAAAGTTTTTAAATTTCACAAATTTTGATAAGTTTAGAAGTTTAATGAAGAATAAAATAAAAAGCACTAATAAATCTAAAAAATATAGAATTTCAATCTCAAATTTCACATCTCAAGTCTTCTATTTATTGATTAAAAACTTCTTTTTTTATATAGGGATATATAGAAAAACGTGAACAAACCTAAATATAAGCGTAATAAGGATTCTTTCTCAAATAAAAACACTAAATAAGAATACTATTTAAATTAAAAAGCTAATAATTTTTATTAAGGTAATAATCTAGCTATTAATTTTACATTGACTAGGAATTTCATAGAATACCTTAATTACGACTCTAGCAAATATATTTGTATTCAAATTTCTATTTTCATAAAGGAAATTTCTCCTTTAAGATCTTCCCTAATCAGATTGGAATTCTACATAACAAGTCCTTACCTAAATAGAAAACTAGTAAATAATTATATAACCATAATAGTTATATTTTGGGCTTTATAAATAAGTAAATCATAGCCTAATTACAACAAAAAAAGACTAATTAATAAACATTGAAATGCAAAATTAGCCACTATTTCATAGACTTTTGCTTCTAACTCTTCTCAAACTTCAACTTTTGTAATTGGTTGAATAAGAATGTGAATTGATTCCTTGATTGGCTAGTCATGCTCACGTCATTCCCCACCTAACTCCCCCTTTCAAAAAGATTTGTCCTTTGAATCTTGAATTTTGGATAGGAAAGTATTTCCTTTAAGGCCACAAGAACAAATAAGAGATTTGAATACTTTGTAATCTTATTGTAGTTTAGTAGATCATAACCAGTTAATCCACTATAAACATCCTCCTTTTGAAACTAAATTCAAACAACAATGACACTTTAAGTTTACAAGATAAAAAAAGGTGAATAGACAGCATTTACAAATATATTGATTTAAATATAATTAAAAACAAACAAAGATAGGCTACAAAAACACTAATTTATGATTTTTTTAAGAAAGGAATATGCAAAGAGTGATTTTAGAAACAAAGCTTAGATAACAACTGAAGTGAACATATAAGGAATGATAAAGCTTAGATAACAACTGAAGTGAACATATAAGTAATGAGATCCTTAGAACCTAGTAACAAGTTGATAAATTAGGCTAAGGAAAACTAAAAATTGAAGAAATAATAAACTAATTTTAGAACAAAGAGTAGATAGCAACTAGTATGAACTCACAAGGAATGAATCCTTATAACCTAATAACAAGTTTGTTAACAATTAACATGAACCTCTATGAAATAAATCCTTAGATCCCAATAAAAAAGTTAGATTAACAACTAATATGATCCCATAAGGAATACATCCTTAGAACTTGATAATATGATTGATAACGTAGTTCTAGGAAATCTAAAATTAGAAAAGGATAACCAAACTTGATCTAGATCTAGGCTTTGATACTATCTAACATAAATATACCTCAGAAATTTTTTTTAAAGAACTTATGGACAAAAATAAATCTCATGAAGAAGACAAAGTATGATTTATAAAAGAATTGATTCAATGGTTATAAAGAATTAAAAATCAATTTTATAAAGTTTCTGAGAGCCACAAAGAAAGAGTTTCTTTGATAAGTTCATAAGTTTAATAAAGAATAAGATAAAAAAACATTCATAGCTCTTAAAAATTTGCAACTCCAATCTTAAATTTGAAGTCTCAAATCTTTGACCTTATTGATGAGGGACGTCCATTTATATAGAGCTACATAGAAAAATGTGAACAACCGGAATTATAATCATAACAAGGATTCTTTATCAAATAAAAATAGAAAATAACAATATTATTTAATTTGGAAAACTAATAATTCCTACTAAGGTAATAATCTAGCTATTAATTCTACCTTGACTATGACTTTAATAGAATAACTCAATTAGGACTCCAGGGAACATATTAGAATTCAAGTTCCTAATCTCACAAAGAAATTTTCTCCTTTAAGATTTGTAAGCCCTATGGCACCTAAGAAGGGGGGTGAATTGAGTGTTTAAAAAATTTCTTACGGAATTAAAACACTTTAAACACCTAAGGCCAATTTTAATATAATGGAATCTCTAACCAAAATTTAACTCTAATGGAATGTCACGCTTTATGCCAATATTAAACAACTTCAAGGAATAATAAAGCATTCACAAATGCACAAATATAAAAGAGATAGGGAAGAGAAAGAACATCAAGATTTATAGAGGTTCACCTACCCCAAAGATAGACTACATCCTCTCTCCAACTACTTATTGGAAATTCAGTAACAACAATCTTAGTTAAAAGCCAAGAGGAACCTTTACAGTAATCTTGATTTAAGGCCAAGACGAAGCTTTACAATAATCTTGTTTCAAGGCCAAAAGAAACCTATACAATCTTGTTCTAGGTTAAGAGTAACTTAACAATCTTCCTTTTCACAAAGAGGGTGAAGAATAACCCTTACATCAATCTTTTTATGGAAAAGAGAAGCCTTTCCAATACAACCAAAGTTTACCATTAAACCAAGAACCCTTGAGCTTTAAACGAAGCTTATATAGCTTATTACATTCTTGATCAAAATCAATATAAGATAAGGGCTCAAATGCAACACATGCAACATAATTAAGGCCTAATCTAACCCAATTCACAATCAATTCTTAATACAATTAAAATCTTGTTTTCTATAGGCCAAGAGTAACTTAACAACTCTATTTTAAATGGAAAAGAGCAACTAATAAATCATCAACAATAATTAACAAAATCAATTCCCCTAAATTATGTAACCAAAGCACACCTTCTAAGGTGTTTCTTTAAAGCTCAATCAATGAAATCAATTATGAAACATTTAGAGTCAATTAAACAATTTGGCAAGACTCACAACACATTCACAGATAATATACAATCAAGTTTAATCCACAAAAACGTGATTATAGCATCAAACAATTAAATTTAATCAAATAAACAAAAGCTGTCAAAATATATGATATCTTAATGTTCTAGCCTAAAGATACACGATTTTAATCATCAAAATCATTTAAATTAAACGCACTAAACCTACTACAACCTTAATCAATTAGTTAAATATCAATCACAATAATGAATGCAGTTTTAGCATATCACTCAAATGATCAAAATCAAGCTTAAATTCAAGACTTTCAAACTTGGATAGTTTTAAACAACCCATAAAAATCAAGCTCAACCAAACAACATAATCACTCAAAAATTAAAACAAAAATACTAGCACACTCCTAGACCTTAAGTAAACAGAAAAGAATAAATTTTCACACCTAAAAATGAGTTTAAATGCCAAATCAAAATCAATAAGGAAGCTACAAAGAAAACTTGACAGTTTTGGTGTTTTGTGTTCTTAAATCTCAAACAAACATAATAAGTGCTTAAAAATAAAAGTTAAAGCAATTCTTCACTCTTGAGACCTTAAGAAAAATGTTTGTTATAATTTTGAATAAATAAAAATGGTTTTGCTAGCTCAAAATTAAAAAAACACAGAAGTTACAACAAAACATAGACAATTTTGGTATATCTATCATTGAAAGCTTTAAATTCATAGAATAATGAATAAAAAATCATTTGAAAGTTTGATGAATTTTTCTAGGTATAAACTAAATGAAAATAAAAATTTTGCAGTACTCAAAATGGTTTTAAATAAAGAAAACAGAGATTGAATAAAAATTGTACAGAAAATGAGGAAAGCTTTGAATATTTGAATGATTGATTTTTTAGTTCATTTTTCAGAGGTTCTAAACTTGTTAAAATTGCTTAGGGATGCTATTTATAGTGTTAGGAGATGTTTGGAGTTGTTAGAAACAAAAATTAACCATTTGGGAGGTTAAAAAGCTATTAAGATTGAAACCCCAGAACTAGCCATTAGAGATAGAGCCTTAATGGCAACCTCGGGGTTCATCAAAGATGTCATTGTGTGAAGAATAGCCTAACGTTGATGATTATGGAATTGGGGGTTAAATGAGACTCATATAAGGAGTCATTATGCAGTAGTTTACCCACTGTTCTACGACTAAAAAAGTAAAAAACTACTTCAAATTAAATCCAAACCTTTCCAAACAAATTCCTAACATTAAACAACACTTCAAGCAACTTTTAAGGAATAATTCAAGGCTATTTAAATTATTAAAACATTTCAATCAATTCAAAACATAAGAATTGCCTTGATTATGAAATCTTTTCATTTTAACCAACTTTAAAACCTTTTCAATCAATTCTTAATTCATAGATAAACCAAAATTCATTCCATAAAGATGTTCAAATAAATTCAAACATACATAACCAACACTTAAAGCAATATTTTAATGCATTTAATTATATCAATAAACATATATTAAATCAATTATTCACAATCCAACTTAATTATGCAACACATGGCCTAAATGTCATTCTAATTCAATTCCTAATATCTCAAAGCCACAATCAAGTCCAAGTAATCACTAAAACCATAATTCAACTCTTATATACCTATATGTAAATGTTTATGTAAATGTAAGAGCCATTTTCAAGCGTTGATTAAGATCAAGTTTAAGACATTTACACTTTAAGTCCTTTTCCTAAACTCTTTCTAAACTACTTGATCTTCATTCTCGGGATCTTTAAGCTTCACAAGGTTGATCATTACTCGAGCTTCATTCTAACTCTTAATGCTTGATCCGTTTTTTAATCTCTTCAAGATGACTCTTCTACCTTACTCTTCAATATCTTCAAGATGGCTCTTCTACCTTAAGCTCTACATATATATTCTTACACTTTACACATCAACCTATCTTATAAATATAAAAAACTTAATCATTAGTAAGAATAATGTTTTGTCATCATCAAAACACATAATTAGAACCACCTTAATTTAACAGGGTTAGGTCAGGTCAGGTGACTAATGATGTCAATGTTTTTTACTTATCTGGTTAACTTTTCAAATGTTAATCACTAAATTAAAAATAAAAGGTTGATCACTTAATTGAAAAAATGTAAAAAAGTTAATAGCCTTTTTGACTATTAACCCTTAATTAATTGATTGTGTCAATTATTCAATGTATAAAATGTTATCTTCGAAACAAGTTTTAAAGGCATGAAACATGGGAAAAAAACAAATTTTAAAAATTTAAAAATTGTTTTTGATCTTGAAAATAAAAAACTAAACCAAAATATAGCAAATAAAATTTTTTTATTGATTTTTGTATTTAAAAAATAATAATAACAAATAATAATAAATAAATATTTAAAAAACATATTATCACTTTTTAAAAATAAAAAGCAGTTACACAAATCAGTAATTATTCAACATTTTATTATGGTATAACATAAAATTTGATAGATACTAAATTTAAAATAAGATAAAATTTTAAAATAGAAATTATAAATTCGTACACTCAAAATATAAGATAAAAAATTTAGAATTCTTATTTAAATATCATTAAATAAAAATCAAATACATATTATCAAAAAAAATTTTAATTGAAATTGAATGAGTGAAATGAAAATTTAAAAGCAGTCATATAAAATAATTGTTTTAATAATTAAAAATTAAGAAAATAAGAAAATTTAAATTTATTTTAAAATAAGAATCACTTCAAGCGTGAATAAACTAGTATTTATTTTAAAATTAAAATTTGCAGGGCTTATTTAAATAACATAAATTCAAACTTTAATATATATTTAAAAAAAAATTCCAATTGAAATAAAATTAGTAAAATTAGAAAAAAGAAATCATACAAAATTAGTTGTTAATCATTCTGTTAATACTTTCAAGAAATTTAATCACATACTAATTTTTAAAGTAAAATGATAATTCCTTTTCAAAAAAGTAAGACGATAATTAAGAATTTCAAATTTAATTTTTATTTAAAATTAAAAGTTAATTAATCATGAATAATTGATATAAAAATTCAAATTATAATTTGGAGGGTTTATTTAAATAACTTTAAATTAAAATTAAAATTATATGTGTATATATATATATATATATATAACAAATCCTAAATCAATTCGGATTAGTAAATCCGATCGGTTTTGTATTTGTACAGTTCCATCCCTATTGGAACTACGGACTTTGTCTCCTTTATATATACCTATATATATATATTTATGTATATGTATAAATATAATTACAGTCTCTCTCTTTCAATCTAATGGTTGTGGATTCTGTTTTTGCTCCGAAGAGAAGGAGGGTGACGACTACGATTAGCTCCATGGAAGCTGAGGTGAGTCGATCTGGATTTTGAGTCTTTTCTGTTTGTTCCTGTGGTGAAAGGTTTTTTATTTCTTGATATGTTGAGAATTTTGTTCAAAAGCTTCGATCCTTGGACTTGCTAGTGCCTTGTTGTGTCTTCTGATGTTGCCGATTTCTGACGACAGGCAAAGTTAGCGGCTGTAAAAGATAAGTATGGGCGAGAGCTTCGGGTTTTTGAGACATCAAGTCTCTCTTCAACCCCAGATCACATGTCCAATTATGGTATCAGCATCTTCAACCCTTGGTTTGTATCTCTAGGTTTTGAAAGTTTTTTTGTGCGAGTACTAATTATATGCTATCTACCCATTCGGCAGAGGAGAATGATGACTTATATGAGTTCACAGCAGAAGACTATTACCGTCTTATGGCAGCAAAGAAGGAAGGTAAGACGCAAATGTGCATATAAATTAGTATCGAGGTCTATGTAAGGTTGCGTCTGTGTGAAAAATTTGGCCTTTAATCTCTGTATCTATTCAGTTGATTCCGGTTTCTATTCATAAATTGTGTTGATCACTAACAAATTGGTGAAAATTTTAACAGAAAAGCATTTAAAGACGAGAAAAATTCGAGAAGCAGAAGAAGCTGCTCGCCGGTCAAGATTGACAAAGGTGCTTCCTGGTTCCTATTGGAGACTTTATATTGCCTGCCTGCTTTAGGATCTAAACTATTTGTGGAGTGGAATCATATATCATATGTGATCACAATGGTTTGCATATTTGTTTGGAAATTAACATATATGTTCTGGATTCAGGCAGTAGTGAGGATACGTTTTCCTGATAATCACACATTGGAGGCCACTTTTCATCCATCAGAAAAGATCCAGAGCTTAGTAGATCTACTCATGAAAGTAGTTACAAGACCAGAACTGCCTTTCTATATATGTACGTGTAAACAAACTGTTGTTCTTGACATATTGTTCAGCCATTTTTATTGATTTATTTTAGAGTTATTTCTAAGACAGAATGATTAAAGGGTGGAATATATGTCATTGCAGATACTACTCCTCCAAAAAAGCAAGTAAAGGACTTGTCACAGGATTTTTATGCTGCGGGCTTTGTACCTGGTGC
>JAOXYD010000135.1:2945927-2967054 GCA_028565735.1 Pinacopodium congolense
AATATATTTATAGATCATTTTGTAAATTTTATAAAATTTAGAAATTAATTTATAATTTTAAATAATTATTCAAAACGGTACTGGTATTAACCGGTACCGGTACAATACCATTTTTTAGACAAATCCGGTACTGGTACCGATACGGTATTTAATACACTGGTCTTAATAGAGCAACGACTAGGACTAATTTAAGGATAATATGTAATTATAATATGAATCTCATAATTTACGATCTCCACCATAATTTCATATGTAAAATATATTTATCCCATTGGCTTTATTTTATACATTAGTCAATTAAAAAAATATGTATAAGATAAATAAAGCCTTTATAAAAATTTGTTATAAATCTACAACTAATCGATCGGTTGTAGGGTATAAACCAATAATGACTTGGTAAACCTACTAGAGCTCTACAAAAACCATTAAAACCAAATTATTAAAACTACTAAATTCCTTGATTTGTTATTTCAAAGAAAAATTAAATTATTGGGTTAGTTAATTGTATCTTTACTCCAAATTCCAAATTAGTTGAATAGTTGAGACTTGTCCCTGGTGTCTCTGACTTCAGCAAGGTCCCAGGTTCGATTCTCCTACTTCACTTATCTTTGAACTCATCTAGTTTGTCCCTTTTTTTGGGTAGTTTCTGTCCTTATAGAGTATATACTTTTATGAGGGTTTATCTAGTACTCACCTTAAAGGTGATGGTTGCGGGTTCTGACGTTATTAAAAGAAAAATCTAAATTGGTGTTTATATATATACATATGTATTTAGTATAAAAAGTTTATTTTTTAATAAATGGAGAACATAAAAGTAGTGATTATATATAGACTAAGGGAATATGAGAGTGGGTGAATAAAAATGATATATTACTAATTTATATTTTAGAAAAATATTTCAACACAAAAATTATCATGTAACTCCCTTTATTAAAAATAATATTTTATTACGTATTTTATTTTATGAAAATTTGGTACCTCCAATAGTTTTATTTTACGCTTTGTATTTGATACCTAATTTAAGCTAATATGTTTTGTACTTTTATAAAACACATTATTTTAGTTGATACATTAATATTAATATCTTTACTGTCTTTGTTAATAAAAATTAATGTTGGTTTTCGATGTATTAAAATTTTTATGTATGTAAGCATACTTTCTTATTGATTATAGTAAAAATAATCAATTCGAACTACTTACATTAAGTTTTTTTTAATTAATTGGGTATGAATTTATAATAATATAATTATGTCTTAACTGGAAACCCACGTTGTGGAATTAGTCTCAACCTTTTATTTGGTTTTGGAATTAAGGAAACATTTGGTATAGTTTTTTGTTTTAATTTTGGGTTTCAGTTTTTCTAAATATAGGAATAAAAAATTAAAAATCGAAAAATATCACATTAATAAAATTAAAAATATTATAAAATATTATAAAAATTAAAAAATTAAAAAATTAAAAAGAATACACAAAAATAAAAATAAAAAATAAAAACAAAAAGTTAAATCAAATATTCTCTCAATTTTAGAACTTTCCATAACAATGTTTCATTTGTCTTCTAAGCTGCAGCCAAATAATAGTAGAGATTACATAGTACCACTATGCCTACTAACTCGAACTAACCAAGTCTCCTAATTGGTTGAGTTCTTCACCTTGTTTAGGTTTAGGACTAATCTTGATTAACTAATCATTCTTTTCCTTTTTTTTTTTTTGGATCAATCAGTAAAATAAATTAAATAAAAGAGGAGAGTTATGTACAAAACAAGAGATACCTAAGCACGGCTAGTCTCTTAATCAGGAGAACAAAAGCTAACACTAAAACTAAAACCTAGAAAATTAATTAAAGTCATATTTATTTAAACTTTAGTTTTTAATTTTAGTTTTTAATTTTCTATATTTTTAAATACATAAATTGAAAAAAAACACTAATACAGTAAAAAAAATAAAAAATATAATAATTACAAAAAAAAATATAACTTATAACTCAATTAAACATGTCCTAATTATTCTTACATTTCACAATGTCCACTGATCATATTCTTAAATTAATGATTACAACCCATTAATTAATTAATTTCTATTTTCAATTTTAATTTTTAAATAATATATAATAAAAATTTTCTTTTTTATTAAAGAATCGCAAATCTCTAATATGAAATCTTTAAGAATTTAAAAATTTTAAACTAAAAAAATCATAAAAACTCTTTTAAAAAAATTCTGCTTTACTATTTGTACTACTCTTAAAAATCATAAATTTACATAATATAAAGTATCATCCTTTTATTCACACACCGACTTTTTTTTTTTTTTTATAGTTACACACACCGACTTATTCATTGAATAATATGATTAACTTATGTTTATGATTATTTTTTGTTATATTATGACTAAAGAAAATTAAAAAATTAAAAAATTTAATTTGGTCATTCCCTACAAATTTATCTATTTGTAGAAAATATTTATGGTGGATAGTGGGTATCTGGTATTCTACCTTATGAAAGAATAAAAATATTCTTAAATATATAAAAATATTTAAATTACTTTACAAGTTCGTGTCCATCATTTTATACTAACCTTCTGTGTACTATAGCCTTCAAAATTTGCCGCTATTCTTGAAAACAAGTAAAATGAAAATGGCACTAGTTGGGTTTAGCTCATAGACAAATAATTTACAGAAAATAGGCACTAATAATAATTTATTAGCATTCAATTTCTAAATAGCATTTATTGCATAATTCTGCAACAAAATATGTTACCTGATAATTCCAATCAATCTCTTAAAGAAGATTAGTTAGGTATCTTCCAATGGTAATGTCAATTAATCTTTTAAAGGAAATCTAATTAGGTCAAAGGAGATTTTTTTTTTGTAGTTATAATATGAAAATTTATAAATCATATATACAAGCAATTACCATAAAAATATAACAATGTGATATTTGTTGTTTAATTAAATTGTGAATTGTGAATTGTGAGTTGTGATTTTTTATTATGATTTTTTGTATTTTTGTATTGATTTTATGTTTTTTTATTTCAATACTGTATTAATGTATTTTTTATTTATGTATTTAAAAACAATAGAAAACCGAAATCAAAAATTAAAATCCAACTAAATAATGCCTTAATTAACATTTGGAAGACTTCATCATCTGATCAAAAAAACGATTATAAATATAAATATGGGTGTACAAATCACATAATTAATAGCATTGAATTATACTTTCATATTAAAACAAAATAGAGTAACTGCATTCATAATTATATAGAAATTCAATAATTTTCCTTTAAAATCACATGTGATATCTCAATCTAATAAATAATTTTTACTATTTTTCCCTGCCCTCAAGTATAAAAAAAAAACCCTTCTTTTTATTCGAACTGTTCTGATTAAGTCGTATAAGATCCATAGTTGGAAAGTTCTCATGACAGTAAACTCCTCATACCCATTTTAAGTTCCATGACAGGGATTGCTTGAGGTGATTATTTATTTATTAATTGTTCCATTTCATAAGACAATAGACTTCACAATGAACAAGAGCTACTGACAAAAGAGAAAGGAAATATATACAGGTAAATTCTATTTCTTTTTTTTTAATAAAACAGTGTAGAAATGGCTTTAGCCAAATGTAATTTTCATGTCTCATCTACATTCTTTGTCATGAAGTTATAGGGCGGACAATTCCTCACTCTCATGGTGATAACTTCTATAATAGCTCAAGGTTCCCATATAATTTAACATTCCATTCAGTCTTTCGCAGTGGAAGTTTAAGGGATCTGCTTCAAATGAGGATTCAAGATCAGCAACCTGAAGACTACGACACTGTAAGTCCTTTTTGCAGTGGAATCTCGTTGCTCTGAACCATCTTGTGAGGTAGACTGGATGATGATGATGGATATTTTGTGTTGCTCAGAAGTCAGAGATAGACCAAAAGCAAAAGGAAATCAACGACTGGCTTCCTATCACTTCTTCAAGGAATGCAAAATGGTGGTATTCAACTTTCCACAATGTTACTGCCATGGTTGGAGCTGGTGTTCTCAGTCTTCCATATGCAATGTCAAATCTTGGATGGTAAGTCTAGTGTTGAATGTAATCCTGAAATTCTGTACAGCCTGATGATCTTCTTTATGGAATCTGTAAAACAAACCTTCATCCATATGAAATGTTAGTTAATCACTGAAACTAATCCATTGTTCGCTAAATGGTATGTTTAGTTGAGTTGTAGGTTTTGACTTTTTATTGTAGTTGTTGTATTTTTGTATTGAATATTGTGTTTTCTTTTTCGATTTTTGTGTTATATTAATATATTTTTTTCATCGATTTTTGTGCTTAGAAAAATAGGAAATGAAAACCAAAAATTAAAGTGGACTAAACATGGCCTAAAGTTTTTTGGATCCTGGTTTCAGGGGTCCTGGTGTGGTAATTCTGATCCTGTCATGGATAATTACTCTGTATACTCTTTGGCAAATGGTTGAGATGCATGAGATGGTTCCTGGGAAACGTTTTGATCGGTACCATGAGCTCGGCCAGCATGCTTTTGGTGAAAAGCTCGGGCTTTACATCGTTGTGCCTCAGCAGCTGATTTGCGAGGTTGGTGTGGACATAGTCTACATGGTTACAGGAGGAAAATCTCTGAAGAAGGTCCATGATTTACTGTGTCATGACTGCAAGCAGATCAAAACAACCTACTTCATCATGATTTTCGCCTCCGTTCACTTCTTCCTCGCTCACCTCCCCAACTTCAACTCCATCACCGGCGTTTCTGTGGCTGCAGCAGTCATGTCTTTGAGGTAATGTTTGATGACAAAGACTATGAATCCAAAGAATGATTGCATGGTCAGCTTTGATATTACAAGTTTGATGAAGTATGAGGTTATGTTTGCAGTTACTCCACCATTGCATGGTCAGCTTCGACCCACAAGGGTGTTCAACCAGAAGTTGAGTACGGGTACAAGGCCACAACAACCTCAGGAACAGTCTTCAACTTCTTGACTGCATTGGGAGATGTAGCTTTTGCATATGCTGGTCACAATGTGGTGCTTGAGATTCAGGCAACCATTCCTTCCACACCTGAGAAGCCATCCAAAGGACCTATGTGGAAAGGAGTTCTGATAGCATACATAGTTCTCGGCCTCTGCTACTTCCCTGTTGCTCTGATTGGTTATTACATTTTTGGTAATAACATTGAAGACAACATTCTAATCTCCTTAGAGAAACCAACATGGCTTATTGTTGCAGCTAATCTGTTCGTCGTCATTCATGTTATAGGAAGCTATCAGGTCTCTTTTGTCGCAAAGTCTCTATTTCCCTGCCTGATTAATGGTTCAACTAATAACATCTGCACTTGTTTTTCTTCTCCTGTAGCTGTATGCAATGCCAGTATTTGACATGCTAGAGACTGTTCTGGTAACGAAGTTGAAGTTCAAACCTAGTTGGATGCTCCGATTCGTCACTCGCAACTTATATGTCGGTAAGTAGTGTCTGCTTGTCATTTTCACCTTCCATGTTAATGGGATCTTAATGTTCTGAAACTTTGATTTCAGCTGCCACCATGTTCATAGCTATCTGCTTCCCATTCTTCGGTGGTCTTCTTGGATTCTTTGGAGGATTTGCTTTTGCCCCAACTACCTACTTTGTAAGTACATTGCTGTAATCCTGCAATCAATGAATGGATGCATCCACTTCTTAGTGTATTATAACCTCTGTTCTCTTTTCTTCAGCTCCCTTGCATCATCTGGCTTGCCATCTACAAACCAAGGAAGTTTTCTTTATCTTGGTTGACTAATTGGGTGCGTCCTTTCGATCTTCAACTTTGACTTAATATTGCAAATTTTGCAGTTGATATGAATTAAATGATGAACTTTTGTTTCCTTCACTTTTAGATCTGCATTATTCTGGGACTCTTGCTGATGATTCTATCACCTATTGGAGGGTTAAGAAATATCATACTCAATGCCAAGAACTACCAGTTCTTCTCTTGATCAGTTGCTGCATAATCAGGAGTTGATTTAGGTGAAATCCAAAGGTTGAACAATGCACATGTTTAGTAAAAATAATGTAGAACATTTGCCTTGGATATATAGAATATGTGTCTACTTCCAATTTATCTCCGGATAGAATCTCCTAATTCCTGTGAAACACCCTTTGAACCATTCTGCATTAAATTGCTGAAATGTTCTTTAATTATGGTTCCCACACAGCTTTCTAGCAGCAATGAATTTACCAAAAATTCATAAGTCAATGACAGTGACTTGCATATAGGCCAAAATTTTGTCCCCATATTATAGGTAGACGTGGTCCTTTAACCTAAAAACTTTAAAAGATGTTTCTGAATTATACAACAAAATTATGAATACACACAGCAATTCCAACAACCGTGAAAAAGGTATCCAACCAGTAGACCATAGATGCAGCTCTGTATGAATCAATATTATTACATTTCAATTGCTTCTCGAACTCCCATGGAAAATTCCAAAATCCAACGGAATTCCGAATTAGATCCCAGATCAAATTATCTAAGAAAACACAACTAACATCTTCCTATTAGTCGGTTGATTCCAAGAAAACCTCAATTAAGTGCAAAACATTAACTTCTCATATTCCTAAGAACGACATTAAATACCTCATAACGTGACAACCAACAAATCCTAGATATGCCCTAAGATACATTTCAAGATTCGGATTATATGCTGTCTCAAGAATTCCATATGTTTAGCAATGGCACCTGAAAGCATAATTTAAGTACTTGTTCTGTTTATGCAATCCACAGTAAACTCAAGCAACTATGTGTTATGAAAACGAATAACTTTATCCAAAAATACATAATTCCAGTGAGACCATACAAGCAAATACAGGAGATCATATTCTCAAGTATCTCAGCCAAGAGAAAGTTATATACTTTAATCAGTCAATGCAATAAAAATCTAAACTTGCATTAAAGATGGTATAGTATACAATAAATTAAACCAAATTCCATCCATTTATCAACTCTAAACCCATCCCAGATCCCCAAAAACCAACCAAGTTCTCAATCAATAGATGTTTTGTATCTGCATCTAAGTCAATTTCTTAGCCAATTTGGCACTCCTCTCTCTATACAATTGAGCCCACAAATTCGAAATCCACAATATACTCACAGATATAGCCAATGTCACAACAATCAACCAAGATACCCAAACCCACTTGGGTATAATTCCCTCTGCAACCCCACTAATATATGAACTCGCCATCTGATACACAAAGTAAGGCCCCAAAAGCCCCCTAACGACAGAATAAAACGCATAAAAAGGCGGAGACAAAACGTCAAACACCTTGGCCGCAAACTCGCTATCCATTCTTCGAGCACTTGCCAAGGTCCACGCGTTCTGGCACGCACTAGTGATCTCCGCTAGAACCAACAGCGCGAGTATGGCGTAGGCGCCGTGCTTAACTAAGTAGCGGCAGGTCAAGAACACAAAGAGAGTCGCCAGGTGGTGTCCGATGAAGAGAACGTCACTGGGGTAGAAGATGAGATAGTGAAGGAGATCCATGAGAAAGTATGCGATGCTGAACTCCAAGATGGAGTTCTGGGTGAGGTTGTTGGGTGAGGAGAAGTCGCGAATAGGGTCGGCGAGAATGGCGGCGGAGGCGAAGAAGGCGGCGGGAGTGCCGTGGAAGATGGAAATGAGGCAACTGGAGGCCTCGGGGCGGGCGGAGGGAGGCCAGTTGCGGAAGACGATGAAGTAGGCGGTTAAGTAGATGAGAAGGAAGAAGGAGAAGAAGAGGGGTAGAGTTAGGAGAGAGTTGAGTGGTTCCATTGACGAACCCAACTCCAAGAAAGTCAATGAAGAAGAAGAAGGGCGCTCAGGACTCGTAAGATATATATATATATATATATAATTATATTTAGTTGATTTGATAATGTTTTTTCGTGTTTCCCGAGGATTTTGATAGGTCCGAGGAGATCGGGAATCGGGAAGACTTTTATTATTTTAATGTGAGATTCACAAACGCCGTTCTTATTGGATACTTTTATAATATTATTTTTTACTTTATTAATAAATTGTTTAATTAAGTGTTAAATTATTTAAATTTAATCATAATTTTGACTTGATTTTACAAAGTCATATCACCTTTGCTTTCTTCCATTTGGCAACGTTATATTTCTTCTGGGACTTGTAACCTTTGGATTAGCAATCTAACTTACTTCTCGTGCTAGTATTAATTCATAAATTATCTTATTTTAAGTAAATTATTTAAGACACAGTGTGATTTATATATTTTAACATTTAATTATTTTGTCCTGTGCCTCTCATCAACTGCTCCCTTCAATCAGATAGTAATCGGTTCCAATTGTTTTTGTTTTTTCTTGTTCCTTTAAACCGCCCATTTCACTTTAGTGTTTCCATTTCACTGTTGCATAGCCTATGATGCTTAGATTGTTCAATCCTCCCATTTACCTACACCATTGTTCAAGATAGATGCTTGTGGATTGATTTTCCAGATGCTTCTCCCCTTTAAAAAATTAGGCATGAATCTACCTTACCTACAAGGCTTTCCTTTCACTGAACGATCTCCTTTTTTTTTCTAGCAGTAGTTATCTTGACAACTAGATTACAGGATATGATTTCCAATCCTCCCATTTATTTTGGACTACAAACCTCTTTCTATTTTACTTTAACTAGATATGTTTGTCGGCCTCAGTCTGACGATAGGTATAAATACTCGAATATAGGATTTTCATTTTTCAATATTAATCAAATGTTTTATATCGTACTCCTTGTGGTATTAGAGCTAAGTTTTCTTACTACAGTGTTATAGTTATTATTGATCAGTGTCAATAGGGAGAAAACCCCAATAATTATAAGTGAACCATCAAATTCATCAACAAATCCAATTCATTTTTCTTTAGTTCTTTCCCTTTCATCTAATGTTAAGAAAGTCCGTTTTAATAAAATAGAAAATCTAGTAGATATTATGCATTTACGTAAAGATACAAAAATTCATAACACTCAATTATCTTTATTAAATTTGTACAATTTTTATCAGTGATCTAGATCCTTTACAGGGAAGATTAGCTCCTTGATTTACACATATAGACTCCATCCTAAAGAACTGATCCAAGATTCAAAATTGGATCAATATGGATTGAAAGCTCCTTTAGTAGAACAATACGTCACCTAGGAACTTCTGTTTTAATTGATTTCTCTATGGTTAGAGCAAGGGTACACATATCTCCATTTAAGAGCTATTGGTATGTTCTTGATTTTATATGAAAGAAAGGGATTACAGCAACAATTCAGATCTCTCTGATGGATATAGTTTACACTCAGCATTAGAATGCATTAATTGGTACTCTTTTAACTACTCTAAATAATTGGAGTGTCATCATAACCTTAGCCCTATATTTCAATATTAAACTGAATAATCCAACTCTACCTATAAGACTAAAGGCTTAAATACAAATTGTTGGAGTTGAGTAGGATCTTATTATTATTATGACAACCCTTTATCATTAGATTGTCTATAGAGTGCAAAACCATGCTATGGATTTGAACTTTTCCAATTATTTAAAAGATGCCCTCTATACAGCTGTAAAAAGTTTTAATAATGAAACTACCATCATCTAGATTCCATGACAATTATCACCACAACAACTAGTTGACTTAATGCCTATGGAGTTGATAATAAACTATGAGAAGAAGTTCCATACTTCTTGTTGCCACTGAATTTATACTGTCTCTCCTGTTCTGAATAGTATGAAGGATGGCATAGTACAATCCACTTTCAAGAGACATGGAGAAGAGCTTCCTGATCCACCTAGATCTTATGGACCAATATTGATGATTAATATAGCATTTTCTCATATTAAAAGCAATGATCCTCCTATACACTCAGTAAAGCTAAATAGGCATATAATCTATGTAAATAATGTAAACGGACATTTCATATAAGGTACAAACCCTTTCATGTGTGACTGTGATTGTGATTATTGTATAGATGGATATTCTAACGAGGATAATGTTTATATTATAAGAAAATACCCCAAAAGAAGAAATAACCCCAATGTCAACTATGGATAAAATTCTCATCTCATGACCAAGACGATGCCTTACTTCTAGACCCTTGGTTGGACTTAAAAATCTACAACCCAAGCCCAAGAATATTTATGAGTTTTTTTAAAGAAGTTAGAAAAGAGTATATACTGTTTCATGAATACTTATTTCTAGTTAGACCTGAACCAACGATATCAATTATATCAACAAGGGTTCAAGAACTATTTCCATTGATGATGATTAAACTATAGGATGAGGATTTTCCTCCTTTTGAGTATAGAACTAATAATTTAATTCGAGTATCTTCAAAACATTTTTCAAAAGCACTGAGATGGGTCAACAAGGGAATTATGTCACTGTCTCTCTTGCAAAAAAGGTGCTAAACTAATAAATAAAAAATAACATAGCCCATAACAATGTCCTCCAACGTATTAATTTAAAACTTGATGGCCCATCTCGTCAGACATAAGAACTTAAATTAAAAAATTGATGTTGTATCCAATCAAGTTCAACAGCTATATGAAAAACTGATTAATCAAGTTGCATAACTCGACTTTGACTTATGAAGACACATTCAAGTTGCATAACTTGACCTTGATTCACGAAGATACATTGGCATACACTATTATGGACCTAACTTTAATAAGAAAGAAAGTGAATTACAAAAGGTCTATAAAGAGTTTAAAAGGATTGAGGCAGACTTTACGAAAGGGGAGTCTAAATCAATATATAGACCACATTCATTAACCTTCCCAGTTATTCAATCCTCTTGTTCCATTCCTTTATATCACAAAGTTATGGACTATAGAAAGGTATTCAAGATGTCATATTTGTTGTTTAGACGAAGCCTTCTAAAACCCATAAGACCTATAAAAGCTACCAAACTTGATAGAAAACCAATGGATGTCCCTTCTACATTAGAAACTAAACATAGCCACATTTCTTCCAATCCTCTCCAGATCAAAACACCACCAATTTCTCCATCTAGAAAAGACCTTCACTAGATATAGAAAAGAAAAAAGAGCCTGTGGAATTTAGTGCATCTCTTCAATCTATTCAGTGCATCTCTTCAATCTATCTCAGACAATTATGAAAACTCACACTCAAATTCCTTAATAGAAAAAAGCTTTGATGACTAAGAACAATTTTCAATCTTATTGAGATATCATAAATGATGATGGGTATTCCATAATTTCCACAAAGAATAGAAGTTGAACCATAAATGGAAGATGCTAAGTGCACTCCTGAGCTAGTCCATAGATAAATAGTTCCCACCCATCGACCTACTTTAGGCCCATGGTACTTTTGACAACATCCCTCTAATAAAATAGAGAGATAGGTTACATGAATTTAGTGCTTGAATATATCTGCAGATGACTAGATTAAACGCCTCCCTTAAATAAATCTTAATTGAATTTGTTTATAAAATGATAAGGATTTTGACAGAATGGTTTCAATGCCTTAGTGATTATTGGCACTTACAAGTTGCACAACTTTTAGAAACAAGTGCTTGTCTTAGCATAACTTATAAAGAGTTCATCAACGACTTTCAACTTACTGATAAATGAAATAGTAAAGAATTATTCAAAATGAAATATTGTTCCCTAACTAGAAAAGATCTACAAAAGCATTTCTAAAGGAAGTCAGAAAAATATTATATACTTAATGGCTTTAGTGATATCAACCTTCAATACACCTTCGTTGCATCACTTCTTGATCTGTTGCAACCATAGTTATAAAGAACGATCAATTGTATTTGTAGAAATGTGACAGACATCTTAATTGGAGAAGTTTATCAATTAGCTTTGGTGATACTCAATAAATTATATGAACAGTAAAAACTCTCCAAATAAATGTTGAAAGATGGTCCTTAATTTAAAAAAAATTGTAAGAAGCCTTGTTTAAAAATCCAGTATAAGGATAAGGAGAACTATGACTGCTATATAAAGAAAAAAAAGCATTTAAAGAGATAGTCATACAAAAGTTATACAAGTTCTTTCAATAGAAGAAAAAAGAAAAGAATTAGATTCTTTAAATAACATGCACTAAGAGTACAGAAGTCGAATCGTACTCTTGGTGCCTATGTGAGAATACAAAGATATTGAGTCTCTTTTTGAAAAGCAATCTAACGAGGATGAACAAACATAATTTGCCCTTCTTACTTATGATTCTAGTAATGATGAAGATTTTTCCAGTTATAATAATAATGAAGGACTAATCTATATAATAATATAATCCTATCTTAGGGTAAGACTAAAGAAGCCAGCAGTGATGAGGCCATATATTAAGCTTCAATTACTTCAAGAAAAGTATCATATGCCAATTACAACTATTGCCTATATAGATACAGGCTTTTGTAAAAGTGTTATGAAACCATAGATTCTTCTTTTAGAATAATGGCAACCCTATGAAGAATACTTTATGAACGTTGATGGTGAATCTTTTAATATTAATATTACCACAAAGAGAAGGATTGGCATAAAATTCTTCCCAAGATGCATTGTTTAGACCAAACTCTTAGGAAGCAACCTCCCTGGACTTGATGTGCTTATCGACATGGATGTTTATTGTGAAGTAAAGAAGTTGCAGCTTCTATCAGAAGGGATTCGATATAAGCAATTCTTCTGTGCTTATATATAAGTCAAAAATATATTCGAATTAAAGGAGATTCCTCCGGATATGAAGACATCACAAATTAACTTTTACATTATTATCTAGAAATTCATGACCAATTCCAACATCCTTCACCATTGTGAAAGAATTCAACAGTTTTTGTTCAGCTACCATTCAAAAAGAATAAAGACACCAACCTTATAAAGGAAACCCATCTAAGAATGAATTTGGAGGATTTGAAATCAATATAAGAAGAGTGTGCTATTCTTTTGAAACAAGGACCGATATCCACATAATTAGAATGGGTATACCAGATGTTTTATGTAGAAAAAAGGGTAAAAAAGAATAAAGGAAAAAGGAGGTTAGTCATTGATTATAAACCCCTCAATCAGTTTCTCCAAGATGATAAGTTTTCTCTGTCCAAGATAAATATGCAACTACTATTCCTAAAGAAGACAAAAATATTTTCAAAATTTGATCAAAAAGTAGGTTTTTGGCAATTGAGTGTTGATTTAAAATATCGTCATAAGACAACATTTTCATTGTAAATGCCTGATATCAATAGATTGGACTACCATTTGGACTTGAAGTTGTTCCATCACTATTACAAAGAGCAATGATAAGGATTTATGATCCCATCCTTTCAAGTGCATTAATCTATATTGATATCTTGCTCTACCCTCAGACTCAACGAGAACATTGGATACCCTCTTAGTAATTCTTAAAACTCATGAGAGAATTTGGGATCATACTCTCAGTTTACAAAAGTCAAATTGGATTAACCCAAATAGAATTTCTTGAGATGAAGTTCAATATTGGCTTATACAATTTCAACCCATACATAACTAGTGAATGATTACATTTTTCAAATGAGAACCTTACTGTTAAGTAAATTCAATAGTTTTGGGGAATTTTTAATTATATCAAGGATTTCATTCCTTACGTATCTAATTACACTAGCCAATTGTCCAAACTACTAAAGAAGAATCCATAACTATAGGGTCCCAATTAGACAAAAACAGTAAAGAAATTAAAGCGGATTAGTTAGCATCCACCTCCACTCAAGATGCAAGATAAAGAAGGCAAATCTTGCAAATTGATGCTAGTGAGGATTTCTAGGAAGCAATGTTAATTAAGGATATAGACACTAATGAACAATTCAAAGACTTGGAAAAGCATTATGATGTAATCTACAAAGAGATTCTGATTATTAAACGAAGTATAGAAAAGTTTATCTTTGACCTTATTCTACACCACTTTACAGTGAAAATGGACAACACGTCTTTTCTTAAGATATTAGGCTCTAATAAAAAAATATTGCTAGATAGTCAATTGTTTCGATGAAAAGATTAGTTTTCCCACCATAAATTCATGATTTAGCATATCAAAGCCCATTAAAACGCCTTAGCAAATTTCCTTTCTCACCTGTGGAAGCACATCATTCCCCTTACTCCCTAGAGATTTATTTCTCTTATACTTTTAATGGTTGATTTAAAAAATACAATAAAAAAAACTCCTAAATAAATTATTTCCTTCCATTAGAAGAACTCTTACCACAATCTATGAAATTGCTGCCTTCTCCTAAATAAGTCTTTTTTTAATTATCTTCATCTTTTTCTTAATAGACCGGGCTCACATTATTTTTCATCTCTCTTTAACATCCAGACACCATATCATACTATGTTTTTCATAAATGGTCCTCTCTTAAAAGATGCCATGTGCTACTTATGTGCATTCTTAGCCTTATATGTTTATGTAATCTCTCTTCCTCCTTTACAGATATACCAATACCTACGTGATAAGAAAAATGAAAATTCCCTTTTATAGGTTTTCCTTAAGTGTTACCAACCACTTATACGATGGAGAACTCAACTCTCACAAATAATTGGGCAATATAGGCTTTGGAAGGCTCCACTAGAGAAGCAAACAATTGAGTGTTTCTTTATCCTCCATCGCCTTTATAGTATAATGTATCATAGGTCAATCTACTTTATAAACCAAGCGTATTTTTAGCACATTTTAGTTTAATGGTCAAGTTATAAGGAGAATGTTATGGAAGGCTTTAAACATTTTCTTGGAGATCGAAATCATTTCGTTAAGTATATACCATTAGTTGTCTCTACATCTCTTAGACCTTACCCAAGAGAATTTATTTTTAGTGAACCTCAGATGCCATAGTTCAACATCCCTAACAACTCAACTGAAATTCCTAATAGTCTCACTATGATCCCGAAAAGCCCAATAGACTTAAAACTAGGCTTTAATTTTGCTGGGCCTTCTTAACCTAGAGCTTCGTACTTCCAAGAGTCTCAAGATCCAATTGATGACCCTCTAGTCATCAATGAAAAGGAATTGGATGTATTTTTTAAAAGGTTAAAGACAGAAGACAAAGCAATAGAAGAAGTAAATTCCATCAAAAGGATGAAAAGAGATAGTGATAGCGACAACACTAGTGTAAGAGCATCTCCATCTAATACACAAGCATAATAAGAACCTATTAAAAAAAAAGGAAAAATGTACATGATGTGACTGTTCTTATCTATTGTGTAATATTTCATTATTTTTATTTTAAATTATTTTTCTTTTATATACTCCTCTACCTATATAAGCATAGTTTTATTCTCATTATACTTAAGGTAGGTTAAATTTTATATATTCTCTCTCCTTATGACCTTTTTATAGGATCCTTTCTCTCTTCTGAACACCTAAATCTTTAATAATCTTACTTCTGTCACATAAAGATATGCGTATATTTTACACTTGCCTCTCTTTAAGATCTTGTACATCATAACATATCTAAAATGATCATATATAAGTATGTAGTTATAATGAGAAAATTAGCCAACTTCGATCCTTAAGAGGTAAGCATTGAGAGTTGACTCCCGTTGAAAGATGAAGCACTTGTAGCTTTACTAGTATACTTGATATTAAATTATAGTTTTTTTAGTAAACCTTTTAGCTTACACATAGTGGTGCATTAGGTAGATATTGATCATTAATAAAAAGGAGTTGGTGGTTTGAGTTAAGCACACATTGCCAAGAAAGGCGATATAAATAAATTTTATTAAGTTTTAACATGTGATTTCATATGATTTCTTCCTTATTTTTAAAGTAAAAGTATTTAATTTTTGTTCATTATATGTTAGATGATAGATTTTATTTGTGGATACAAGTTCTGAATTAAAAGACCAAGTTTAGAGAAGAATTCAAACAAAATAGAGTAAGGGGCTGCTCAACAGAACCATCGATGACGGTTGCTGCAACTAATCAATGGTGTCGTTGATGGATCCATAACCATCGTTGATGTCCATTTTTCAAATTCGTCAACGTGGGTTATGTAAGGATTGTTGATTTACTGTTTACCACCATTGATCATCCAAAAAATGAAAAAAAAAAGCAGAATTAAAAACTTGACTTTTTCATATCCGAACATTAAAAACCCTAATGTGGATCTATTTAAAAATCAATCTATTGTCGTCATCTTCTTTACCTAATTTGACAGCACACTCTCATCATCTTGTTTTCTCTTAATTTTTGGTGTTTTTGGCTTATTTATGCTTTGTAATTGCATATTACTTTTCCCTTTTTGTTCTAGATCATTTAGGAGTACTATTTCAGTTTATTTGTTTTAGGTTTTGAGTCTTGGTTTAGATTAAGTTAAATATTGGTATAAAACTCTTAATTTTCATTCAATATATTATTGCTTCTTTATTTCCAACACTTTGGTTATATTTTCATCGTGTTTATATTGAGTTTATATTCTGTTTTTGTTAGATTTAGTATATGTGGCTAAATTGCCTTAGATTAAAAGGAATTAAAGGGATTAAGGGAATTCATCATAATGTGATTGGGTTTTAATTAATATTATATTTCTAGGCTTAGATTGAATGGAAACTTTGAATTAAGATCTAGAATTAGGGATTATTTGTAGGTTTGATCATCCTATTGATAATTTATAATTTAGATGTTAAGCTTTAGTTTTTGATACGAAAGTAGCGATAAATTAATTGGATTTATTATTAAAACTTAATCAATTAGTCTAAGATTTTAATTTTTTAAGATACATAATTCAAGCTTGTGCAATTGTGGCTTAAGTTAACCGTTCCCTAGTGCTTAACGCTATTACGTCATTAAATTTCAAAAAGCTTATTCTAGGTTATTGCGTAATTAAGGGTATTTTCAGTGTTTATTGAATTTACCTAGTTTAAGAAGAACTTAAGACGCAAAAAATTTATTTGAATCTATATACTAACATCTTAGTTAGAACACAATTTATTTAACTTCAATGATTAATTGTTCGTTCCAAAATCTCGATAATATCTTCTATCAGTTTCGTTGGTATTGTTATTTGCTTCTTTATATTTTACTTTATTGTTTGTCTACTTTTATTTCTTTAATCATACTTTCGTTTATTTTACTTTCATCGTATCAAAGATTTTTTATTTTTTATAATATTAAAAATAATAGTTATACCTTCCATTTCTGTGGATCAATCTTAACTCACCTTGTTATACAATTAAAAAATTAAATTGTTATTTAATAACTTACAACAACTCAACCAAAAAGGTGTAACAAAAATTATATAACCTAATTAGTCAAACTAACTTTTCTAATAAAATGGTACCAAAATCACCCTTATATCTTTAAGGTCACGGGTCTACTTTATTGGAAGTTTGGCATGCCTAAAAGAGGTTCTAGCAATAAGATGCATTAGGTTGGGCAATACCATGAGTTTCAGCTATGATTTTCATTTTCGTACTGTACCGTACCGATCGGTACACATCGTACCGACCGAAAAACGATACGAAATCTTAAAAAATGATACCGAATTCAAATATCCGCCAGTACCGGCCAGTACTAGTCAATATCAACTGATATCGAAAAAAAATAAAAAAAATATAAAGAAAAATTTTATATTTTAATCTTTTTAAATTTAAAGTTAAGTTAAAAACTATATAATGTAATACATTTATAAACTGTTTTATAAATTTTAAAAAATTTAAAAATTAATTTATAATTTTAAATAATTATTCGAAACGGTACCGATATTAAAATCGGTACCGGTATAATACCATTTTCAAGACTAATTTAATACTAATAAAAATACGATATTTAATACACTGATTTCAACACTCATAATTAAACGCCTCCCGCCTCAAAGAGAGAAAGTAAGAGAGTTGACGGTTTGAGCGGAAAAAAAAAAAAAAAGGGAAGTTGTGTGACCCACTTGCCAATCAAACTAACTTTTTTAGTAAATAGTATTTAAAAATTATCCAAAATATTGAGAAAAAAAACATCTTTAATACTTGAAACATTTAAAAAGCATACGATCTTTAGCATGGCTAAAGTTCTTCTATACAATATTATTTACGTTTCCATACATTTAAATGTTTTGTTAAATATCAGATATTCAAATATAAGATTTTTAATAATGTTGCAATTTTTTATACAATATGACCCGTTAAATGGAAGAATAAGCTTTTCTTCCTCCCTCTTGATAATACATTATCCATAGAGACAATAAATCCACCAAAACTATACTTCGTTTCCTCTAAAAATATCAAAAATTTTGTGCCTAATACTATAATATGCAGGACATTTACAATTTCCAGTCTGCTCCATTGACATAATATAGGTTAAACTTCATGCATATTTTCATAGGTAGAATCGGAACAAAAAGTTGCGTTAGTAGCTACCTTCTGTGTTCCTCTTATCACAAATGGAGAAAACATAGCACCAGCATTCTCAAAAATGCCATTTCAGGCTGGCCCCATCTAAATCAATTCCTCCATGGCTCTTGGATACCAGTTGGTCTAAAAAATCTTCCCTTTTTCTCTCATGGAACAGGCAATTCTTTTTCATTTGTTTGTGAATATGAAAGCAAAAGCTCTCAGTCAATCTCTCCTTCTTCCACATCATTTCCTGGAATTAAATCTTCAAATGGCTCACCTTCTTCCTCCTCTTCCTCCTCTTTCATGGACAAACCCAGCTGTTCCAAGGGGTTACCGCCCCCAAACTTAAAGCCACCCAAGTAATCCTGAGAGTCATCTGGGCTTGTCTCACCTACAGAGCTTGGCAAATGGTCAAAAGGTGCAGACCTAAGCATTTCCAAGTCTTCGTAGAACCGAGAGTTCTCATTAACTTCGATGGTCTTCTCCATCTGCAAAGTGGACAATAATTTCATAAAATCCATAACAATAAACATAGAACGCTGTATTCCCGTGAGACAAAATTTACACTTACCTTCAATAGAGCTTGACGTGCTGCTTCCCTCTCAAGTTCTCTCTTTTGTCTAGCCACTGCTGCAGCTGCTTCTTCAGCTTGCTTTCGAGCAGCTTCTGCAGCCTTGGCTTCTGCTCGTATCCTCGCCCTTTCTGAACAGAGCACAAGATGTTACTAATTTGGGGATAAGCATTCAAATTATTAGCATGTAAACACATGCACATAACTGCTTTAACAGAACCACTCAAAAATATGATACTGTCTGTACAAAATCAAACTCTAGTTCAGAACCTTTCTTGTTTAGCAGTTCAAGTTCCTCTCTCTCCCGCCTCAGTTTCTCAGGATCTCCCTTATCATCCTGGTCCAGTAGAGAGAAAATAGAAGTGAATCAGGCATAAACTTGCAACACTTGGGAGTGGACATAACTAAAGTGTAAATTTCTTGTAGACAAAAATTTAGCAAACCTTAATAAGCTTCTTTTCTCGAGCTTTTAATATAGTATCAGCAAAACGCTTCTTCAACAGAGCTGCCCTGTGAAGCTTCTCAGGCAAGACTTGCCTTTCGCTTGGAGCACCTTCCACTAGATCATTTAGGAGATGATCATTGAAGTGATACCCAAAACAAGTAGCGAACCAACTTTTACTGCATTCTGAAACTTACAGTACTGGCAGGAATCTGATTTCTGGGAACTTTGCCCCGGCTGGGAATTGCATTCAAGCTGGTCAAAACCACCAACAGACTCTGTGCATTAAATTGGATTAGAAAGCACAAAAAGATAAGAAGTGTCATACGAAGTATAAACAAGCATGTGACCTCATTTCAGAAGATCTTTATCTTTTTTGTTTCTTATGAGAAATAATAGCAGAACAGTGCCTCTTTTCAACCCTTGATCCATAGTGAGAGGCTTACTGTCAGTTTTTGTCAAATAAAATTCCAAATGATTGTTTGTATAAAACATCAAGAAAGTGTAAAGAATGAAAAGCGAAAAAAATCTGGCAGTAAAAAAGCAAGTTTATTTTAACTTGTTCAGATATTATAGAGACTCGGATCAATATGAAATTTACAAAAGGAAAAGGGCCCTTCTGATCATGACATAGTGCAGGCACTTGTCTTTTTTTCCATTGACTTGGGTGGAAAAATATCCTAAAAATGATGATGACAGTTCAAAGGCAACTTCAATGCTCTGTCAGAGCAGAGATTCCCAAAGGGATTCACCTCCAAACCTAATCCAACACCTTCCATGCATAAGTGTAGAAGCATACAAAAGAAACTTCCGAGAAAGTAATAGAGGTATTCAAGCAAACAACGCTGCAAATTTTACATCTTCCCTATTAAATGAAATTATAGTGAACCACATGAAAGCAAAAAGGTTGAGGGTCACATATTCTCCAGTCCACTTTTAAAATCAATGTGACTTTCTGCACTACCTAAATATTAGCCAAGAAAGAACGGGAAAATAGGCAACTCGGCATAAAATACTCACCATTCATCCCATGAAGAATACTGGCTTCATTGTCTAATTGAGCTCCAGAATCCAAAGTTTCAGGATGCTAAAGGAAAATATGGAACAGGTAAATAATCCAATAATCTCCAACCTTTAGCAAGGGATGACATCCTGTACAGAACAGCAGCTACAGTTCCAAAATCTAGTAAAATAAATTAAAACTAGCAGCACCTTTAATGCCATTACAGAGGTTGAAGGATTTGCCTCATCACATCCACTTTCCAGAGAACTGCAAGAGCCTGAATCTGAAAACAAATGGAACAAACAAAAGAATAGGAAAAGAGAAAGAAAATGGAGATCAAATACTTTTTACTTACAAGGAATGAAAACTCAATGAAGACAAAATCATTTAAGAAGACTTGAAAAGCTTTTTACTTAATAGTGAATCACATATGCATATGGTTAGAGGATAAGAACTTATTTTACCACTGGAACTGCTTGAACTACTGCCTTTACTGCCCCTACATCCTTTATCCTTTTTTATCTCTACTGGAGCAAAGCTTGACACAGGAGGCTCATTGCCACCAATGTCAACATCTTCATCATCAGACTCATTTCCTGTAAGTACATCATCAAGAAGCATAGGTAACAAAAAGCTTGCATCTTGACGGATGGAATCTATAGTTGCAATCAGAAAAGAAAAGCAACCTTTGTCATGTTGCATGGATGGATTGCTTAGGCCAGATTCATTTAACAGCTGCAAGAAAGAACAAAGGATATCATTTCTCCAATATACATGTTCAAACTTGACAAGGAATT
>JAOXYD010000135.1:2976559-2998743 GCA_028565735.1 Pinacopodium congolense
ACCTAAAGTTATGAAACCATAGACTAATTGGTTAAATATGCCAACAAATCCAACTAACTTATTGCTATTTTTAGAAATTGATAAGGAAAATTACGTATTATATGCTCAATCCTAGCATTTAAATTAGGAAATTATCTAAAGGGTGATCAAGCCTAAAGATAATATCTAATTTATGAAATTTAACTAAAGTCACAAACCAACCTAAGCTTAAAAGCACCAAATCATGTAACACCCAATCACATTCTCACAAATAATCACTCCATCCCTCCTATACCTTCAAGCCCTTAGGCAACTAGCCATACATGGTTAAATTAAGCAAACTTAACATTGAATAAACAAGACTCATACTTAATTAAAGGAATTCAAAGCTGAAAAAAAATGAAATTAGTATTGCAAACCTCAATTCAAAACTTAATCTAAGGCAAATTCAAGTTAATTATCAACTAATCACACCCTAATTAAAAAGCCCAAACTAATTACACTAATTTAGATTCTAGCACACCTAAAACATGATAAAACCTGAAATTAAATACATTCTAACCTAAGAACATGCATAAATTCAATTCTAAAGCAAAACCTAAACAAAAACATCAATAATAAACCAAAAACCCATAAAATCAACCACTAAACCATCAAAATTCAACCTGGGCAGGCCTTGAAACACATAATATTAAGCTCAAAAAATCAAACTCAAAGCTTAAAATTACATACACAAATTTCTATTGATATATATATATATATATACACACATATATATGAATCAATACATTATCCAAGGTGTTCAAGCTCCAAATTCACTAAAAACTCGACCTAAGCAATATAAAATCTATAAATCCGAAAATGTCTTAACATAAATTGATCAAGAACAATATTTAAAGCATCAAACTACCTAGAACAAGTAACTAAATGAAAAGAAATTAAACTAGCTTCAAAACCTAACTTAGAACACTAAGAAAATGAGTAGAAAATAAGGAAAGCTTGGAAAAATATGTAAGATGGTTGTCGTCCACGTCTTTATGCCTACTTTATATATCTTGGATTCTTGCTAAGGTTTTGGGGGGTGTTGTGGGAGAAATTTTGGTCAATTTTTCCCCTAATAACTATAAAAATAATGTTGTTTTAAAATTTCCATTTAAGTTCCACAATTTGACAACTCCTACCCTCTTCTCATTTTTTTTAAACTCCTTATATCTAGCTCCAATAGCCATGAAATTTGGTATGTAGGATCTTCATATGATGATATTAAACCTCATAAAAATTTAGATCAATCTGATTTCTAAAAGTTTACCTAATGCATCAAGAAAATAACCTGCACCAAATCTGGCGTTCAACCAAACTTGTCTTGTTCTTTTCTTTGTGAACTTTCCATGGCTTGTCATATGATCTTGAAATTTGGTGTAGAACTTCATAAAATGATACTCTAACTCCTAAAATTGGTTTCAAACCTCTTCTAGTTCCAATCGTTCTCTAATTCAACTCCAAACTTGGTTATTTAAACTTGTTCTTATGTTCAATGATCAAATCTACATGTAAACTTAAAAGGAAACAAAAATCAAGCATTTAAACAGAAAAATCGGAATTAAATGATATCGAAACTCATTTGAAGGCATCATAAAATATATCCTTATCAAGAGTCAATCCACCTCCATAAGAGAAGTCAAATTTTGAAGAGACAATGTTACAGTATATTTACAGTAATGAATTTAAATTGCAAAATCATAAGGCTTCTATTAATAATTTAGGGACCCAAATAGGTCAAATTACATAGATCTTACACAAGCGGTTACCCAGTAAGTTACCTGGTACTACCAAGGCCAATCCTAAAGAACATGCTAAGGCCATTACCTTAAGAAGTTGAAAGGAAGTGGAGAGTAGAGTGTTAGAGAAAAGGAAGAAGGAAGTAAAAGAGAATAGTGAGTAAGAATTAAATTTCCTGCTCAAGAAATTACCTCCTAAGCTTAAGGATTCTAGTAGCTTTGCCATTCCTTATATAATATATAACTTGCAAATAGATTGGGCATTGATGGATTTAGGAACAAGTATTAATTTAAAGCCCATGTCTATCTATAAGAAGATGGGATTAGAATAATATAAACCTATGACAATTTCATTGCAATCGGCTGATTGTTCTCTTACCCATCCAAGAGAAATCATCAAGGATGTGTCGGTCAAGGTTGATAAGTTTATTTTACTAATTGATTTCTTTGTTATAGATATGGAAGAGGATAATAAGGTGCCTATTATTCTAGGAAGATCATTTACAGCTATAGTCAGGGCACTAATTAATATACATAGTATAAAGATAATTCTAACACTCTAGGATGTAGAGATTATATTTGACGTGTTTAAGGCCACGCAATATTCTTCTAATCTTGATTGTTGTAATTTTATTGGAGTTAATCATACTACGAGTGATCCTTTAGTAATTTTATGTCTAAATCCTTTGCAAAAGGCGTTGATGCATCCATAGTATTTGAAAATAAATGAGGAGGATATAAAGGAATTTTTAGGTGCTTTAGAAGTTGGAAAGGTGCCATCTAGTTGAATTATGTCTAAGAAGTATGAGCTTTTGGAAAAGGTAATTAAGCCCTATCCTAAGCCATATGTAGAAGCTCTAGAACTCAAGCCTCTGCCTTTTTGAGTCTCACATCAAATTTACCTATTATTAATTTATCATCTTTGACTGATATTATGGAGGATAGACTGTTAGGAGTATTACAAGATCATATAGGAGTCATTAGATGGACTATAGAAAATACTAAGGGATTAAGTCCCTTAATTTATACTAATAATTTATACTTATAATATCTTTATGGAAGAAGAGAGTAAGCCTTTAGTGCAACCACAATATAGATTAAATCAAAATATGAAAGAAGTGGTTAAAATGTAGTGAAACTCCTAGATGCCAAAATAATTTGTTTATCTTTAATTTAGCATGGATTAGCCAGTTTAAGTGATACACAAGAAATAAGGCAATATTGTCATTCAAAATGATCAAAATGAGTTGATTTCCATAAGAAAGGTTAGTGGCTGACATATGTGTATTGACAATAGAAAATTAAATGATGCCACTTTTAGGGACCATTTCCCATTATCTTCATCAATCAAGGGATAGAAAGGTTGGCAAGGCATAGTTTTCACCTTGATTTAGATGGTTATATTAGCTATTTATAAATTCTTATAGCTCTATAGGATCAAGAGAAGAAAACTTGTACAGGCCCATATAGCACTTTTGCTTATAGACGCATGCCTTTGGACTTGTGTAATGCTCTTTTCACTTTTCAATGTTGCATGATAGCTATATTTTTAATATGATTGAGTCTTACATCTATGTTTTTATGGTTGGTTTTTTTGGTGTTTAGCCTATCATTTTATTCTTAATTAGAAAAATTAAAAAAGTTGTTGAAGAGATGCGAGCAGATGAATCTAGGGTTAAATTGGGAAAAATGTCATTTTATGGTGCAAGAATGCATAGTAATACAATATAAGATTTTAAGTAAGGGAATTGAAGTTGATCCAGTAAAAATTGATGTTATTTCTCAAATTTCACCAGCTATTTCAGTTCGAATGGTTAGGATCTTTTTAGGTCATACTGAATTATATTGGAGATTTATTAAATATTTTTCTAAGATCACCAAGGCCTTGAATGATCTTCTAACCACGAACATTAATTTTTATTTTAATGACAATTGTATACATTCTTTTAAGTTGTTAAAGGAAAAAACTATAAGTGCACCTATCGTTGTTTCACCCAATTGGTCACTACCATTTGAATTAATGTATGATGCAAGCAATTTTGCCTTGGTGCTATTCTGGGGCAAAGGAAAGATAAAATTTTTTCATCTAATTTATTATACGAGTCAGACTTTAAATCATACCTAAAAGAACTACACCAAGACTAGGAAAGAAATGTTGGTTATAGTATTTACATTCGATAAATTCAATCCTATTTAGTGCTTTCCCAAGTGATAGTTTTTATAGACCATTTAGCTTTAAAATATCTTATGGATAAACCTAATGCAAAGCTACAATTAATTAGACGAGTTACTGTGTTATAAGAGTTTTATATTGAAATTAAGGATAAGAAGGGTGATGACAATTTTGTGGCTAATCATCCTTTGCCAGTGAAGAGGAGATGGAGAAGGGAAAATCAAGACATCAAGGAGGTGTTTCTTAAGGAGCAATTGCCAGCCTTAATGAATTTCTATGGTATCTTGATTTTGTAAATCATTTGATTGGTAAAGTCTTTCCCTATAATCTTACTTACCACGAGAAGAAGAAGTTCCTAACTGAAGTTGAGCCTCTATTTGGTACGATCCTTATGTGTACAAGTTATGTGATGATGGTATTATTAAAAGATGTATTCCTTTGGAGGAAGTTCCCTGGAAACAAAACAACATTTCCTGGAAGTAATCTTCAATGACAGCCGATACACTAATTGCCATTTTCAAGTGAAACAGTTTCCATCATCACTAACATGAATGGAATTTGCAAGTTTTCTGTATGATCACCTAGATATCGATTCAAAACATTACATTATCCACTAAAACCTATGAATAGAAGAGAATGACAAAGGAATTACCGCAACACCAGCAGGAGGGTCACGGTAACCAGTTAAAAGAGCAAATACATAGTTCTGACCATTGTGACGGGCCTGAAAAAGGAAGATACATTTTATTCAATTGACTGCTAAAACTCCCAAAGATACAAAAAACATTGAGAGAAGGTTGGAGTTACTTTAGTGATCAGACTTAGATCTGGAGGATATGCCCCTCCATTAGCAAATCTAGCTGCTTGTTCATTGGCATATGGTTGTGGGAAACGATCACTGAGTTTACCAGGACGAGTAAACATCTCACCCTCATCATTAGGCCCATCAACAACCTCAATTTCAGCAGCCATAGCCTTTGCCTCCTCTTCTGTATATGCAACACCCACCAAATCACGATACGATATCAGGGACATAGAGTGGCATGATGCACACACTTGCTGATACACTTGGTGTCCACGGCGAATCCTGGGATTGAAAAGGTAAAGCTCACTCACCAATAGATAAGTTGCATTTTCACTAGGAAAATATTGTAATTATGCCTTTTATATCCTGTATCAACTAGGAAGGAATCTACAATCACCACCAGCGCCATCAAAAAAACAAGCACATGAAAATCACAATATTAGTAGTACACAACAAACACGAAAAAATCAGACTACTTACGAAGCGTGATCATATGAACTCAGAATGCCTTTATGAGGCCAAGGATAGCTCGGGCACTCTAATCCGTGCTCAGCCTCATCAGCAGATGCTACTGTTGCAAAAGCCAGAAAGCCAGATACACCAGCACCAACTACTGCAAATGCTCTAAGGGACTTCATACCAATAGATGCAGCATCATCATCAATCTTCTTCGAATTGAATAAAGTTAAGGCTGGCCGGACCTGAAAATAGAATATACGAACTATTAACAGCAGTAAATACAACACCTAAATGCAACTAAAAAAGGAATAGCAAGCTGCTCACTCAGTATATAATAAATAGGAAATGATTTGAAGTCTCAATCACTCTTGAACAGAAGGGGCCACATCATATGACACATAGAACCACAAATCATAGGATGAAGCATAAACAGATAATCAAGCACAAGCAACTAAAAATGCACATAGACTGAGACTGGAAAATTAAACTAAACAAGCATAGTGTTCTTACAGCAGAGTGTAAATGCAATTTCCTCCGCAGAAGCTGATGGATTAGTCCTCCAACCATCGTATTTTGCAATCCTCTTACCTAGTAATCTGAAACAAGAAGGGGATAATTACTGACAGAATCAAACACGAAATACAATATCCTAATCTTCAGAATTTCAGGGTGTCAGAGCTACCTGTCCAAAATGATATATAATTCATTTCTTAAATTTTATATTTATTTAACACAATCCGAACCAATTCCAGTAACGTATTAACAATTATCAGCATAGTAGGGCAGACAAAAATAATGAAACATCATAAACACAGTACTAAGACCACCAAACTTATCAGAATACAAAGGAAAAATCATCCGAAGGACAGCGTATCGTCAGGACACAAATTCCCCCTTTTGAGTTACAATCAGTCTCTAACTACAGCAAGAAAACTCCAAAATACAGTTAAGGCCGAAACCCAGAAAACAACAACACCCTAAGACACCTTGAACCTAGAAAAATCAACACTTTCTAGCCAATTAACATCGTCAAAGAAAATCACACCTGCAATACACATTACCTCAAAAACTCTCAGAGAATCAAGAAAACAGAAGAAGAAGTAAGGTAAGATCAAACATTTCCTACACAACTTTTTTTGCAAGACTACAGAAACAATCAACACTGCCACAGAATTGTATAAAATTTTCAGAAAAATCAAACATATACGAAAGAAACCCTAATAAAGTTGCACAGATAGATCGAAGAAGTTAAAAGAGAAGAACAGACGATCAGAAGTGAGGATGACGATAAAGAACCTATGATATGGAGATTGAAAAGGTCAAAGAGAGGACGCGCGGCTTGGAGATCCAAAGAAAGATTTGCGAGCAGAAGAAGAAGAAGTGGAGAAGAGAAGAGCACAACCTGTTTGAGCTCGTTTGGGCTTGGATTTGGCCCAATACCAAGAAGAGGCTTTGTTTAAGCCACGACAACATATAACACGTCGTTTATTATGTTCCATTACCATTAAGCGTTTACTTTTAAGATTGAATGTACGTTTTTAGCCCTTAAAATTTGAATCAATATTTTTAAAAGCATTTTAAAATTTTATTAAATTTAAATAAATTCTTAATATTTGTATAAAACGTTTTAAAAAGAATAATAATATTTATAAAATTATTTTAATCTTAGTAAAATCATATTAATATAATATTTTTTATTATATTTATACCAAATTAACATGCTTGCGTGAGAGAGTGTATTTCCACATGTAAATGATCACAAACAACTATTAAGGTTTTACATATACATATTTAGTTTCGAAATTTAGAAATTTAGAGCTTTGTTTAGTTTGACTTTTGTTTTTTGTTTTGATTTTCTATTTTTTAAAATACAAAAATCAATAAAGAAAATACATTAATATAGCACAGAAATCGATAAAGAAAATACAATTACCAATACAAAAATATAACAACTACAACATAAAATCACAATACACAACCCAACTAAACATCTTCCTAAGCTTTCACCATGCTCAATGAAAATGGAACAGTCAAACGCTGGCTGGAGAAATATAATTTTGCTTTTTTAATTTGATTTCTTATTTTTAAATATAAAAATTAAAAAATAATATAAAAATTAAAAAAACACACTAATATAATATAAAATTTTAAAAAAAATAAAATATAAAAAATATATAATTTAATTTAAAAATACAATAATTACAATAAAATATTATAATCTACAACGATAAAGAGTTTGGTTGAGGAAAAAAGGAGAAAATATTTTTCTCCTATATTCTGTAGTTTTTGAGTTTCTAATTTTAATGTTAAATCTCTTAATTAAAAACATTGCCATCGTATTTCTGATTCTGGGTTGAATCCTGATCTGGCAAAGAGTACCTCTAATCTAAACTGATAGATTTATCTTATAACAATTAGCAATCATAATTTGAAAAAATAACAAACAAATTATTTGATTTTTTCTCCTAAAATTAAGTGCGTTTCAATTTTAAAGTTTTTTTATTGATGTTTTGATTTCAATGTTTTATATATTTTCTCTTATTAATAATTATTAAGAATTTAATTATTGAAAGTTATTTTATAGTTATTACCTTTAATTATTAATTAGAGAGAATTAGTGATTATATCTATTATTTTATTATAATAAAATATTTACTAATTTGTGCAATAATTTTTATACTTTTATTTTAAAGTAGTTTTCTATATTAAAAATTCAGATTTTGTATGATTGATTTCTTAAAATAGTATTATATTATTTGTAATTAAATTATTGTAAAAATTACTCTAATAAATAATTTTACACAAAATTTTAAAAAAATTAAAATTATTATTCCACTATAATAATTTAGTTATTAATAAAAAAATTTCCCATAACATGAAGGAAATGACTTTGATAATCTCAAATTTGCAGAATAACTTAATATACTACTAAACATGAGTTATAAACTCATTAGTACATATAACATTTTATAGAAAGTCTATTCAACAAAAGTTATATGTACAATTTAGAAGGAGGTTTTTCATATCTTTCGAGATTTACTCTATAATATGGGATCAAAAGATCAAAATAAATAATTTTATTAGTTTTTATATTTATTATAAGATATATATGAACAATTTTCATATTTTTTACGTATTTTAATTTGAACTCTAAAATTCTCATTTAATAGAAAATATTTAGGTACTCGAATCAATATCCCAACACGACCAAATTCAATAAATCAACTATAACTTTCATTATAATCATCCTTTTGGCCGTCGTGGATCAACCACTAGACTTCATAATTCCAAGCATCTCTCTATTGTTTAAGCTGTACAATTTGCAGAATCCATGGAGAAAGATAGCTTAAAGCCATAAGGTAGTTCCCATAGCTTCGCCTATCTGTGCCTCAAGGTAGAGAAAGCAATTTTCTCTTTTACTGCACTATAGTACACAATACTCGTGTAAAGGTCTCGCATTGCTCTTAAAACCATGATCAAACAAACAGAGATCATACATAAAAGCCAATTCTTGATTTTAATCAGTAATAGATGATCAGAGATTTTTCATTTCATTTGATACATATGCCTACAAAGACGGCTCTTGAGTCTTGAGTGACCGAAACATGTAAAAATAGGCCCATTGTGGTTAGATCGGTCTAAAATTTTATGGTTGTTACCAAGGGCGGAAAACAAAGCCCAATTGAAAGCTCACCGGCTGCCACCACCATCACCATCGCGTCGTCGTCTATGCGAGTGTCAACTGCTCCTGCAACCGAGTAATAGTACAAAACCAGAGAAGCAAAGATCAACAAAAACTTCCCATTTCCACTTTCACCACCGTCAAACAATTTTCACACGGAGACCAAAAACACTACCTTCCGTAAATTCCCTTTATATCCCATGTCTGAATTACAAGGTCTCACTCTCTAGCACGACAAAGCTGTAACCTTTCTTCTTCGGCTTCGTTAAAGTTTGAATCTTGGTCTGTTCAATATAGACCAAGATGGACATTCTCTTTGCCCAGATCCAAGCTGACCTGCGCTCCAGTGATGCTCTCCGCCAATCGGGCGCTCTTCTCCAAGCCCTCCAGCAGTCCGCCGCTGGACGTGACATCTCCGTCATTGCCAAAACAGCCGTCGAAGAAATCGTTGCCCAACCGGCCTCTGCTGTATGCAAAAAGCTTTCCTTTGACTTAATTCGATCGACCCGTCTCACTGCTGATCTCTGGGACACTGTCTGCATTGGCGTTCGCTCCGATCTCCACTTCCCCGATCCCGATGTCACCGCGGCGTCCATCTCTATTCTCGCAGCCATGCCTTATTATGCCCTCTCTAGGTTGATCACCGATTCCAATGCTGAAATCTCCGCCTGTTTCGATTCTCCGAGCGATAATTTGCGGTTTTCTATTACTGAAACATTGGGGTGCATTTTGGCGCGAGATGATGTGGTTACTCTTTGTGAGAACAACGTGAGTTTGCTGGACAAGGTCTCAAATTCGTGGACCCGGATCGGACAGAACATGTTGGACAGGTCTGATGCTGTTTCGAAGGTGGCGTTTGAGTCAGTTGGGAGATTGTTTCAGGAGTTTGATTCAAAGAGGATGAGTAGGCTGGCCGGCGATAAGTTGGTTGATAGTGAGAATTCATTAGCCATTAGGTCCAATTGGGTTTCTTCAATGGTGGATTTTGTGTGGAAAAAGAGGAGGGCTTTGATGTCAAGATCATTGGTTTTGCCGGTGGAAAGCTTCCGGGCAACAGTATTTGCGATCGTTTATGCAGTCAAGGCGGTGGCTTCTGGGAAGATGGAGGTGATCAAGAAGCTCTCTAAGGCTAGAGGAGCCAATGACAGTGTAGTGGATTCAAATGCAGAGAGATTCGTAGGTGTTTCTGATGTTGTCACACATTTGGCACCGTTCTTGGCTTCATCACTGGAACCTGCTTTGATTTTTGAGGTGGGGATTAATATGTTGTACTTGGCTGATGTGCCTGGAGGCAAGCCTGAGTGGGCTTCACAGTCTATTATTGCCATTCTGACACTCTGGGATAGACAGGAATTTTCTTCAGCAAGAGAGAGCATTGTTAGAGCTGTCGTTACTAATCTACACCTCCTTGATCTTCATATGCAGGTATTGATTTGATTCTTGTTCAGTCTAAATGGAAGACTTTTTCCAAAATGCCATTGTTCGTTTTTTTCAGTTTGAATGAAACGTGATAGCAAGGAGTAATTTCATTGCACTTTTTGGTAACTTGTGTGCAAAATGGGAGAATGATAGAAGTTAATTTTCTCTTTGTTGTTCCACTGGAAATGGGATTGTATCTTCAAACCTGATTGTGTTTCTCAGTGGATAAAGCTTGTGATGGTAGTTCGATTTTCTATATTAGTATTGAATACTTTCAAGACCAATATGGTTCCAAGAAACTTGTATGATAACCTATCAATTAATTTTGTATTCACCGCCTGATGTTTTTGTTTGAAGGTTTCATTATTTAAGAGGTTGCTTCTAATGGTTAGAAATTTGAGGGCAGAATCAGATCGTATGCATGCTTTGGCATGCATTTGTCGCACAGCTCTCTGTGTTGACCTTTTTGCAAAGGAAAGCATCCGAAGAGGTCAGAAACCTGTTCCAGGAACTGATATTGCCTCTCTCTTTGAGGATGCAAGGGTACGAGATGATCTCAATAGTGTAACTAGTAAAAGCTTATTTAGAGAAGAGTTGGTGGCATCACTTGTGGAAAGCTGCTTCCAGCTTTCCCTACCTTTGTCTGAACAAGAGAACACTGGAATGGAGAGCAGAGTAATTGGAGCTCTAGCTTATGGAACTGGTTATGGTGCATTAAACTGGACAGAACCTGCCCTGGAAGTAGTGGAAGTTTGTAGACCTTGTGTCAAGTGGGATTGTGATGGCAGGATTTATGCAATTGATTGCTATTTGAAGTTGCTTGTTCGGCTGTGCCATATATACGATACGAGGGGAGGAGTAAAAACTATCAAAGATGGTGCTTCTCAGGATCAGATTTTTTATGAGACAAGATTGCAGAACTTGCAGCGTGAACTTGTTAAAGATCTACGAGAGGTACACATGTTAAATTTCTTACTCACATGCTAGCCATTTGCTTGTGAGCATAGTTACCTCATCACCTACTTTGGGACATATGTGCATTGACAGAAGAAACTTTTAAATTTATGATTGCTTTGACAATAAAGGTTGTGTATCATGCAGCCTCGGGGGAAAATCCTACAAGTATAAAGCATTTTTTTGCAAGTTTAGTGATACTAATAACTCTACATTTCCCAAAAATAGAAATTTATTCAACTTGTTAGAACAACTCAAACTCCTATTATCAACAATTTTAAAACGTAGATTCTTAGTTGGATTTGTGTTCTGTATGACAACAGTTTTTTTCTTGGTGTAAAAGTAAGCTCCATTCTTGGAAAAATGGTGATTTTCTAGTGAAAGAAGTCAAAATATTATTGAAAAGAAAAACACATGGTCGCTCTACCTGGAGAGCACTTTCCTGAGTGCAAATCTGTGTTGTATGACATCTGCCTGCATCTATGCTTCTTATACATTAAATGAAACCCAAGATATGATTAGGCTAACAAAAATGATGCTGATCATGGAGGATCTGTTTTTTTCCCTCACTTGTTCTTTTTTCCTCCAATTCCCTTTTTTCCTTTACTCTTCCTAGTTATTTCATTTCTGTACTGTAAATTATTGGTCCTCCTAAGTTGGAAATTGATCATGATGAATTGTGTCGAATGTTATAAAATGGTTTCCTGACATTCATCATCTATTGTCAATATAAAAGGTGAATTCTCCCAGAATAGGTGCCCGCCTTATTTGGGCAATTGCAGAACACATAAACCTGGATGGTTTAGATCCACTCCTAGCTGATGATCCTGAGGATACTCTGAATGTCATCATAGCGAATATTCACAAGGTCCTATTCAACATGGATTCATCCGCAAATGTATCTAATAGGCTACAAGATGTCCAAGCAATTCTTCTAAGTGCTCAGCGATTGGGATCACGCAACCCTAGGGCTGCCCAACTGCTTACTAAAGAGCTAGAAGAATTTAGAAACAGTGGATCAGCTGATTCTGTGAATAAGCATCAGTGCCGTTTTATATTGCAGAGGATCAAATATGCTCAAGATCATGCAGAGAGCAGGTATCAGAGTCTTCTGATAATAGCAATTAAGGTTAATATATAAGAAAATATTAATCAATTGCTACTTCTAATGCTTAGATACATGATAGATTTGAGAACATTTTCATATCTGCGTTGGAGTTGGGTACACACTTTTTCACCATTGTCTATCCCCCTAATTTTGTTTTTTTTGGAGATGTTCTATTCTTATCTGAACTACATTTGTAGCATCCTTTGCCTTTTGCGCTTTCTTGTTTCATCCAATAAAAATTGCAAACTTATCTTTCTGTATTTACCAAGTACAATTGTTTATAATTGTCGAGACATTTTATCCACTTGACTCAGCTTTACACCAAATGTTTTCCCTTCTAGCTTTTCTTTTCCTTTTTGCCTTCTTTATAGGTGGTTTTAACTTCACTATCAGTGAAACATGATAAGACATTTTGCTGTCAGGTGGGCTGGGGTTAGTGAAGCCAGAGGAGACTACCCATTTACCCACCACAAGCTTACTGTTCAGTTTTATGAAGCTGCTGCTGCTCAGGATAGGAAATTGGAAGGATTGGTTCATAGAGCTATCATGGAGCTTTGGAGGCCAGATCCTAGTGAATTAACTGTTTTGCTGACAAAGGGGATTGACTCTACATTACTCAATGCTATGCCAACTGCATGTACTTTGACTGGTAGCAGTGATCCTTGCTATGTGGAAGCATATCATTTAGCAGACTCTAGTGATGGGAGGATCAGTCTGCATCTCAAGGTTGGAGACAATAGAGTTTCTTCTTCTCTTTACTGTTTTGGGTCCTTATGCATCTTGAATATTATGTTGCTGTACCAAATTCTGCAGTATTGGAGTATTTAAAAGAATTTGAAGCAACTGTGACTGACTAAATATATGTTACTTCTCTTTGAAATTACCTATGTTGATTACATTTTCTTCTGCCCCTGGGTAATCTTTGATTGAGGTTTTTATATCAAGGCAGCATGTGCTTGATTGTATTTAGATTGCAAAGCTATGTACTCTAGGCTACTGCTAAATTTTTTTGGGAGGGGATGGGGAAATAATGCTAATATTATGGTTGTGTCGAGACCTTGGACAACTGCTTGGACAATAATGTATTGATCTTGCAGTCTGATAAATCGATAGGTTTTGTTGCATTGTTCCAGGATTGTGGTCTTAGGAAATTAATTTCATTTACATTTGGTTAGTAAAGTAGTTGCTATGTTACTGGTGTTCTCTAATCATGATGATGGAATTTTCTTTTGTAATCTTATTTTCATATGCAGGTCTTGAACTTGACTGAACTTGAATTAAATCGACTGGATATTCGGGTTGGGATATCTGGTCCATTATACTATATGGATGGATCTCCTCAAGCTGTGCGGCAACTGCGTAATCTCGTTTCCCAGGTATTGCTTCTGATATTTAGAAGATCCATATTTCATTCAAATTTCTTATGTTTTCTCTTGTTTTCTTGATTTCTACATGCCTTTTTGATGTTCTCTTTGTGTATGGTGTTCTCGAAATGAATTTTGTGGCACATATGTGATCCATTCTCTTCCCAGGATCCAGTACTTTGCAGTGTGACAGTTGGTGTATCACACTTTGAAAGATGTGCTCTTTGGGTTCAAGTTCTATACTACCCATTCTATGGAAGTGGTGCAGTGGGAGACTATGATGGTGACTATTCTGAAGAGGATCCACAAATTGTGAGGCAGAAAAGAAGCTTGAGACCAGAACTAGGAGAACCAGTAGTTCTTAGGTGCCAGCCTTACAAAATTCCTCTGACTGAGCTTCTTCTGCCACACAAAATTTCACCTGTCGAATTCTTCCGTTTGTGGCCAAGTTTACCGGCTGTTGTAGAGTGTACGGGTTCATACATATACGAAGGAAGTGGCTTCAAGGCAACTGCTGCACAGCAATATGGTTCTTCTCCTTTCCTTAGCGGATTGAAGTCCTTGTCTACAAAGCCGTTCCACAGAGTTTGCTCACATGTCATCCGCACCGTGGCAGGTTTTCAGGTACTGTCTTAAAATATCTTTCTTGGTACTTCAAAGGTATTATCTTCTTTCAATTGTTATTTATACTAAGTTACCGATTTTGCATTTCCTTAGACCTTTCTTGCAATTGAGTAGGTTATTGCTCCAAGTATTCACCAGTTATTACTTGAAAACTTCCTAAAATATTTAAAATTAATGACATTCTCTTTGTTGTTTGAAACTGATTTTTCATAAAATCTACATTTTTGGAGCCTGATAGTGCATGGATCCCAGAAGCTATTTTTGCAAAAGTATTAACTATTTTTGTTGTTACCAGATTTGCTATGCTGCAAAAACATGGTTCGGAGGCTTTTTGGGAATGATGGTTTTTGGGGCTAGTGAAGTAAGCAGAAATGTTGATCTAGGTGATGAAACAACAACCATGATGTGCAAATTTGTTGTCCGCGGATCCGATGCATCAATCACAAAGGAGATTGAATCAGACGTACAGGGCTGGTTAGATGACCTTACTGATGGGGGTGTTGAATACATGCCTGAAGATGAAGTGAAGGAGGCTGCTGCTGAGAAACTTAGGATTTCAATGGAACGCATTGCGTTACTAAAAGCAGCAAGGCCACAGCCTAAATCTGATGAAGAGGAAGATGATGAAGAAGAAGAGGATAAAAAGGAAAAGAAAGATGGTAAGGAAGAAGACAAACCTAAAGGACCTGCAACCTTGTCTAAACTGACAGCAGAAGAAGTTGAGCACATGGCTCTTCAAACTGCTGTGCTCCAAGAGTGGCACATGCTACGCAAGGAAAGAAGTGCCAGAGTTAAGTGACCGATATTTTTCTCATGTACGGGAAAGGTATGTTGAATTGCTTATGTATTCTTGTGTATTTTAGATTGGATACGTCAGAATAGGTAAAAGTTGAAGTTGAACTTGTTTTTTGTTTCTGTTCTCATTTTTGAATCTTCCATTGTAAATCTTGTACGAGCTAGTGGTATTTCTGTTTTTCGTAGTGAGTGCAGAAGAAGAGTTCTGTTAAACATTTTGTCCACTGAACGACTGTTTCGCTCAGAAACTCCAATTTCTTTTTTTGAATCAAAGAATTGCAGGAACCCTTTTCAAGTTCTCATTAATCTCCATGGCATTGTTCTCATAAGTACCGAAACCAATTCAATGAAAACAACTATATTCTGTATAAAAAATAGGAGATAGGCAACTTTCGAGAGAGTAGCCTTCTCTCCAAACACTCTAGTGTTAACAAAATAATTCTATATCTTAGTAATCTATCTACCCTCCTAATATAATGCCTGTTACTACCATCCCAGGCTAACAGAATCTCCTAACAACTCACATCATAACAAATTAGGCCTAACAAACTTGACACGTTATAAAAATAGCAATTGAACATTCTCCTAATTATTCAGTAAGTTTGGGCTAATAGCATTTTAATTCAGCTTCTACTTCCTTATGTTATAGGTGTATGAGCTTATCAATTCCTTTTTTTATGACATTCACCTTGTATTTAAAGTGAAAATTGGGAAATTACTAATTGATAATGTCATAGGATTTCCAAGAGGCTTTGAAGTCTGGTAGATTCTTCCATAGGATTAAGAACTCTGGACTACCCTGTGGGTCACTGCTTGGGCAAATATTGAAGACCCTTTCTGGTTCGACCTGCCATTCTAGGTTATCTTGCAAAGCTGTCAGAAGTTGTTGGCTAGAAGTCTATTGACCTATTGCTGCACGTAGTTGGGACACATGAAAGACAAGATTAATAGAGGTGAAAGACGGAAGTTGGAGCTTGTAGGTTATTGCTCCTATCTTCTGTGTCACTGGATATGGGCCAAAGAAGCAGAGAAACAATTTCTCATTTAGGCGGTTAGCCAACAATTTCTATCAATATGGTCGGATCTTAATGTAGACTAAATCCCCTATCTGAAAAGTCACATCCCGCCTATGAGAATCTACTGACTTCTTCATCCTAGCTTGAGATATATTCAGTTGCACCTTTAATTCCTTAATCATCAAGTCATGCTCCTAGAGTTAGTTCTCCATCTCAGAATTGTAAGTAAGAGACTGCTCATAGCTCAACAATGGTGGAGGGTCTCGGCCATAGACTATTTTAAAAGGAATTAGCTTAGTGGAAGCGTGGTACGAAGTATTATATCAGTATTCAGCCCAGGGCAATCACTGTGACTGGGTTTTAGGTTGGTAGTTGGCAAAGCATTGGAGATATGTTTCAAGACACCTATTTAACACCTCGGATTGGCCATCTGTTTTGGGACGGTAGGCGATGCTTCATCTCAACCTTGTCTGTTGCATTCAGAAGAGTTTAGTCCAAAAATGACTTATGAAGATCTTATCCCAGTCTGAAACTATCGTTCTCAGAAACCCATGAAATTTAACTATATGTTTTACAAATAATCCATCAACTGAGATTGTAGTGAAGGCATGCCTTAATGCCACAAAATGGCCATATTTGCTAAATCGGCCAATCACAACTAGTATAGAATCATATCCATTCGACCGTGGTAGGCCCTCAATAAAGTCTATAGCCACATCCTCCCATATCTGTTATGGGATTGGTAGAGGTTGTAATAATCCACCTGGGGACAAGGACAAGTACTTGTTTTGTTGTTAGACCTTACAAGCTTCAATGTAACTCTTTATATCTTTTTTCATTCCATTCCAATATATTTCAGCCACCATGCGCTTGTAGGTCTTCAAGAACCCTGAATGCCCTTCGATAAACTATCATGAAACTTGGCTAAGGGAACCTGAAGGATAGGAGAATCCTTCAAAATGACCAACCAATTCTTATATTTGAGTTGTCCTTGCACAATGGACTATCTAGGCTTACACTATGGGTCAACCAAAATAGCTTTTTTTAATAACTTGTAGCTCTATGTCCTGTTTAACCTGGGAAGCTAGTTCTGTGAGATCGAGCACATGAGCAACAGAAACCACCATCAATGACGTAAAAGGAATTTGAGACAGTGCATCCGTTACTTTCTTGTCACTTCTTGGTATATATTCAATCTCAAAATCAAACCCTAGAAGTTTAATGAGCCATCTTTGGTGATCCCCCTAAATCAATCATTGTTCTAAGAGGTGCTTCAGACTCTGTTGGTCAATTTTCACTGGGAACTTCCTTCCTAAGAGGTAGTGGCATCACTTCTGTATGGCCAACATTATGGCCATTAAGTCCCACTCATAAACTGACTTTAAACAAGCTCGACCCTTAAGCACTTGACTGTAATAGGCCAAGGTATGGTTCCTCTGCATGAGCACAGCTCCTAATCTCGACCCAAAAACATCGGTTTTGAGTACAAACTGGTCCTTGAAATTTAAAAGAGCAAGCACCAGCACTGTAGTCATGGCCTACTTTAGTATTACAAATGCATCAATGGCTGGTTGACTCCAATTGAAAGCATACTTTCTCAATAAATCAATGAGAGGGCTGCAATTCGTTTATAATCTTTGACAAATTTTGCTATAGTACTCGTTTAGCCCCAAGATACCTCTAAGGTCTTTCAAATTCTTAGGTTGAGGGCATTGAAACATGGTTTAGATCTTTATGGGATCAGTCGACACTCCTTCCTCTGAAATTAGATGGCCTAAATATTCAATTTACTTTTGGCAAAATAAGCATTTCTTTCGGTTAGCAAATAAACGATGAGTTCGGAGTAGAGTTAATACCTCTCTCAGGTGCTGCCCCAAGGTGGAACTGTATGCTAGGATGTCGCAAAAGAAGCATTTCTTTCTATTAGCAAATAGACGATGAGCTTAGAGAAGAGTTAAAACCTCTCTTAGGTGCTAAAGGTGCTGCCCCAAGGTGGAACTATATGCTAGGATGTCATCAAAGAAAACAAGCACGCTCCTCCGCAGTAAGGGTTTGAAGATGAAATTCATGACTGATTGAAATGTTGCTGGTGCGTTGGAGAGTCCAAACGGCATAACTAGAAACTTGTAGTGTCCCTCGTGCGTTCGGAAAGCTATTTTTGACACATATTTTACCTTTATTCGGATTTGGTGGTATCTCGATTTTAAGTCCATAACTCATCAAATAGCTCATTAAAAAACTTCTTAATTTCATTCTTTTGGGCATGTGGATAACGATAAGGTCTGCCATTTATAGGAGTTGTACCTGGTTTGAGGATAATGGCATGACTCTTCTCTCATCATGGTGGAGGTTCATTTGGCCAGGAAAACACATCTTTGAACTCGTCGACCAACTGTTGAATTTTAGGGGCTAGCTGCATATCCCCCTTGTCAGGCTAAAAGTGTCAGGCATCCCATTTCAACTAGCATCCCCTGCTTCTCTCATTGCAGAGTCTAAACCATGGACTTCAAGGATATTCCAATGTTGCTCAACCATGGTTCCCCTTTAAGCTTAATCTTCTGCCCACTCACTTGTATTGTCCTGATCAGAGTATGCCAGTCGAACTCTGTTCTTCCTAGGGAGAAGAGTCACTTAAGACGAAGGATGATGTCGAAACTCTTTATATCCAACGGCAGGAAGTCTTCAACCACTATCAATTCTTGTAACTGGAGCCGCACTTTTTTACATATGCTACTCCCCTTTACAGTGATGTATGTACCTATTACAACCCCATATCCGGCGGTACCTAATACCTGGAGTTGAAGCTCCTCAACTATTTTGGTGCTGAAGAAGTTGTAGATAGCCCCAAAATCTATCAAGACTATCATTGCATGGCCCAAAATTTCTCCCGCTAACTTTATAGTATGCGGTGAAGTTAGCCCAACCACTGAGTTAAATGAAAACTTAACTCCTTCTACTAAAGTGAGGGGCTTGTCGACTTTTGGGTTCTCCGTCAAATTGCTTGGGTTGTCATCCTCATCAACGACTAAGACCAGCAACTCTCGGCTCTTACACCTGTGGCCAATGTGATACTTTTCATCACACCTGTAACACAAGCCCTTCTCTCTTTTGGCTTGTATCTCAGATGGCCTCAATCGACGGAAGGGAAAATGGGTATGGGAAGTTTCTGGAGGTAGGGTTGTATACGAGGCTTTCGACATTTGGGGGTTAGGGTTAAGAAGTGTCTTGGTTGGGTAGGAGAAATAGATCGGGTTCTTAGGGATGAGGGATCAATTTACTGACCTTTGATGGATGTAGGAACTTTTTGGGAGCCCAAGCACACCAAATATAGAATAAACGAATTATATTCAATATTATAGGAAAATACTGGCTACTTTAGAGAGGAACCCTCTCTTCAATTGCCAGAATTTACAACAAAATCATTCTCCCTTTGTACCCTCCTTCCTCTATGCTTATATAGCCTATTCTGTTATTCTAACAGATTATGTTGACCCTACCTTTAACAACTTGGACATAATATAAGCACAATCATTGGGCTGATTACATTTTAGTCTTAGTTTTCCTTTTATTATAGGTATACTTAATTACAGGCCTATTAATACCCTCCCTTTTAAGTTTCACCTTGTCTTTGAGGTGGAAATCTGGGAATTGCTAAGCAATGACGTCAAAAGGCTCCCAAGAAGCTTCAAATTCAGGTAACGACTTCCACCTCATGAGGACTTTTGAACTACCCTGCTGGCTAGAACTGGGACAGATATCAAGAACTTTTTCAAGCTCAACTTGCCACTCCATATTATCATGTAAGACACATGAAATTTGCTGACTGGGAGTGTCTTGCCCTATGGCTCTCCTAAGTTGGGAGACATGAAATACCGAGTGAATTGAAGTGGTCTAAGGCAATTGAAGCTTATAGGCGACAGCTCCTATTTTCTGCAACACTCAGTAAGGTTCGAAGAAATGAGGTGATAATTTCTCATTAGGATGACAAGCCAAGGATTGTTAACAACAGGGTCAGAGCTTGATGTATATCAAGTCTTCTTCCTCAAAAGAAACTACCCTCCTGTGCAGATTTGCCATTTTCTTCATCTTGTTTTGAGCAGCTTCTAGCTGCTCCTTTAACTCCCGAAGCATCAAATCACGCTCCTAAAGTTGTTATTCAACTATTGAATTGCTGGTTGTGATATGTTCATAACCAAAAAGAGGCGATGGATCCCTACCATACACAAATTTAAAAGCGGTAAGCTTGGTCGAAGTATGGTAGGTGGTATTATACTAATACTCTGCTCAAGGGATCCACTACGACCAAGCGTGAGGTTGTAGGCTAGCAAAACAACGGAGATGCCCTTCAAGACATCAATTGACGAATTCTGTTTGCCCATCGATTTGGGGATGATATGCTATACTTCTTTTTAGCTTTGTTTGCTGCATCTTAAAGAGCTCTGTCCAAAAGCTACTCATAAAAATCTTATCCCTATCCGAAACAATAGACCTAGGAAACCCATATAACTTAACCACACGTTGGACGAACAAGCCAGCAACAGTTATAGTAGAGAAAGGGTGTTTGAATGTGATAAAATGTCTATATTTGCTAAGGCAATCAACTACTGCAAGGATGGAGTCATACCCCTTGTATTTTGGGAGGCCCTCGATGAAATCCATGGTGACATTCTCTCATACCTAGTCTGGAATAGGCAAGGGCTATAAGAGTCTGCATTTCATGACGGATGTCTCCCTTCATACCCTCCCAGTACACTTTTGCTAGCAACCTTTATATGTTTTAAGGAACCCTGAATGACCTCCAAGCAAATTGTCATGAAATTCTGTTAAAAGGGTTTGTGTATAGGGCGAGAACTTAGGGATTACCTGGCGGTTTTTGTATCGAACCTGACCTTAGGTGAGAGTCCATCTTGGTTTACAATCAGGATAAGCCTAAAATGCTTCTTTGACCCCTTTTAACCGCTTGTCTTGTGCAACTTGATTAGCTAATTGGGTTAAACTCAACATTCGAGCAATAGTCAACTGCTTTAAAGCCATAAAACTAGTTAGTCGAGACAAGGCATCCGTAGCCTTGTTATCACCCCCTAATTTATACTCTATGCCAAAGTTGAAACCCAAAAGCTTTGTGAGCCACCTCTGATGCTCTTTAGAAATAAGCCTTTACTCCAACAGATGTTTCAAACTTATTTTTTATCAATGCGAACTACAAACTTTCGCCCAAGTGGGTAATGACGCCATTTCTAGATGGCTAGCACAATGGCCATTAACTCACGCTTGTAAATAGACTTTAGCCTGGCTCGTCCTTTTAGGGCCTGGCAACAATAAGCTATTGGCTGTCCTCCCTGCATAAGGACTACCCCCAGACCAACCCTGAGGCATCTATTTCCAAGATGAATGGCTCCTCGAAGTTTGGCAAAGCCAATACTGGTACTGTTACCATAACCTGTTTTAACTCATCAAAAGCCTTAGTAGCCATCGATGTCCATTCAAAAGCATCTTTCTTTAATAGCTCGATGAGGAGGGAAGCTATCTTGCTATAGCTTTGACAAACCTTTGATAGTACCCTGTTAATCCTAGGAAGTCCCTAAGTTCTTTTAGGTTTTGGGGTACTGGCCACTGAAGCATGGCTTGAATTTTATCCGGGTCTGCTACCACCTTATTGTCATTGATTACGTGTCCCAGGTATTCAATCTGGTACTGATAGAATGAACATTTGTTTCTGTGAGCATATAATTGATGAGTTCGAAGTAGCGAAAATACCTCCCTTAACTGTTGAATGTGTTGTTGAACATAAGGTTGTAGATTAATATGTCATCGAAGAAGATGAGCACGTTTCGTCGTAGTAGGTGCCTGAATATTGAATTCATAATCGATTGGAATGTTGCTAACACATTTGTTAGGCCAAAGGGCATGACGAGAAACTTGTAATGCCCTTCATGAGTTCAAAATGTCGTTTTTGGAACATTCTCAGTCTCCACTCTAATCTGGTGATAACCATACTTTAAATCCAACTTGGTAAATAATTTAGCCC
>JAOXYD010000135.1:2998843-3020101 GCA_028565735.1 Pinacopodium congolense
GCTAGCCTGGTTTGCAATCAGGATCAACCTGAAGCGCCTCTTTGACCCTCCTTAACTACTTGTCCTGTGCAACTTGATCAGCTAACTAGTTTAAGCTCAACATCCTGGAAATAGGCAATTGTTGTAGAGTTATAGAATTAGGCAGTTGGGGCAAGGCATCCGTAGCCTTGTTATCACACTCTGATTTATACTCTATGTCAAAGTTGAAATCCAGGAGCTTTATAAGCCACCTTTGATGCTCTTCTGAAATCAGCCTTTGCTCCATCAGATGTTTCAAACTTTTTTTATCAGTGCGGACTACAAACTTTCGCCCAAGCAAATAATGATGCCATTTCTGGATGGCCAATACAATGGTCATTAACTCATGCTCATAAATAGACTTCAACCTAAATGTTCCTTTAAGGACCTGGCTAAAATAAGTTATTGGTCGTCCCCCCTGCATGAGGACTGGCCCCAGACCAACCTCAGAGGCATTTGTCTCCGTGATGAATGGCTCCTCGAAGTTTGGGAAGGCTAATACTGATACTGTTACCATAGCCTGTTTCAACTCATTAAAAGCTTTGGTAGCTGACGGGATCCATTCAAAAGTATCTTTCCTCAATAGCTCGATGAGAGGGGAAGCCATCTTGCCATAGTCTTTGACAATACTTCGACATTACCCTGTCAAACCCAAGAAACCCCTGAGTTCTTTTAGGTTCTAAGGTATTGGCCACTAAAGCATGGCTTGAATTTTGTCCGGGTCTACTGTCGCCTTATTCTCATTGATTACATGTCCCAGATATTCAGTCGGGTGCTAGCAGAAGGAATAGTTGTTTTTGTTAGCATATAATTAACGAGTTTGAAGTAGCGAGAATACTTCCCTTAATTGTTGAAGGTGTTTCTCGAAGGTGGAGCTATAGATTAATATGTCATCGAAGAAGATGAGCACACTTCACCACAATAGGTGCCTGAAGATTGAATTCATAACAGACTGAAAAGTTGCTAGTGCATTTGTTAGGCCAAAGGGCATGAAGAGAAACTCGTAATGCTCTTCATGAGTTGTAAATGTCATTTCTAAAACATCCGCAGTCAGTTCCCTAATCTAGTGATAACCAGACTTTAAATCCAGCTTGGTAAATAATTTAGCCCCCTGTAATTCATTAAACAGCTCATCGGTCGTTGGAATTGGAAATATATCAAGTATAATCGCTTTGTTTAGCATCTTATAATCTACACATAAGCACCAACTACAGTCTTTCTTCTTGATTAATAAGACAGGGCTGGAAATAGGGCTTACACTAGGTTGGATCACTCCAACTGCCAATATTTCTCCTACTAATCTTTCGATTTCATTCTTTTGACCTTATGGATAGCGATAAGGTCTAACATTGATGGGGATAATACCTGGTTTGAGTGTTATGGCATGAATTTTCTCCCTTCAAGGAAGAAGTTCATTTGGCCAAGAGAAGGCATCCTTGTATTCTTTTATCACCAAGTGTATCTTGGGTTGTTCTCCTTGACTGCTACCAAATTCCATCTGTACCCATAACCCCTGTTTTTCCTGTTGAAGTGTTTTAACCATTAACTTCAAGGAGACCTCTACCACATTCAATCTCGAATCCCCTTTTACCACTACTCTTTGGCCCTCCACTATAACTATTATGGTCAAACTATGCCAGTTAAACTCTGCTCTGCCCAATGAAAGCAACCATTTGAGGCTAAGAATTACATCGGAGTTCCTTATATCCAGCGGAAGGAAATCTTCAACCACATTTAAGCCTTGGAGCCTGAGTTGTACCCTTTTACAGACCCCACAACCCTTTACGGTGATGCCAGTCCTCATCACGACACCATTTCTCGTTGTTCTCAAAACCTTTTGCTACAGATCCTCCACCAATCTGGTACTAATGAAGTTGTGGGTAGCCCCACAGTCGATTAAAACTATCATGTCTCGATCGAGAATTTGCCCCGTCATCTTCATGGTATGGGGTGAAGACAACCCCACCCCCGAACTAAGAGAGAGCTCCTCCCTTTCAGCTGGACAATTCTCCTCCAGCTCCGTAATTAGCTCTTCTTCGTTTCTGGTGTTGTCATCGTCTTCATCTATCAACAAGACGTTCAGCTCCTTAATCTTGCATCGATGGCTAACATGATACTTCTCATCACATTTGTAGCATGACCCTTTTTCCTTCTTTACCTGTAATTCTGATGGCCTCACAAGACGAAAAGAAGAACTGGCGTGGAAGCTTTCAGTCCCTGCTACTGCTATCATCGTAGTTGTAGGATTTGGGAAATTAGAATTAGGGACTGAAATGGCTAAGTTTCTGTTTAGGGATGTTTATGTTATGGTCCACTGGGTTGGAGTGTTATTTTGGAGCCTAGGAGGATTGGGCCGTCTAGTGGGTCTAAAGCCCTCAAAGACGGAAGCCTGGTCCAAGATGGAGTTGCCATCCTCAGCCCATTCTACTGTGTCCATCACCTCTATTAACCTTGTCAGGTTTAGTTTTATCAGATCTCCCTTGATCTTTTCATTCAAGCTATTTATGAGAATTGCTACTAAGGTGTCTTCGTCCAAGCGTGGGAGAGGGTACTCCAGAGACTCAAACTCTCGCCGATATTGGTGTATAGAACCTGTCTGCTTGATGGCCAGAAATCGTTAATGAATGGTGCCCTTGTCTTTGGGAGATAACCGTCGAAGGAGATGCGCCTTGAGCTCCTCCCATGTCAAGTAACGGTGACACGTCTCTTCCCACTGGAGCCACGCCAATGCTACTTCTTGGAAACAAACCGCCACTACCTCCAATTTCTCAACATTAGTCAAGCGATTCACCATGAAGTGGTGCTCTACTCTAAAAACCTAAAGAGTTGGGTCTTCTTCCCCGTTGAAAACAAGCATCTCCAGCTTCTGATCCCTAAAATGGTGGCTCCCTATATTGTCAGCAGTGTATTTCTCAAAGTAGGGAGGGTCAACAGCTGCTGATTCCCCCACTGGGTCCCCGATAGCTCGGTGACCACTAGCCTTACCACCGAAACTTATTCCCCTGAGGACTGTTGTTCTTTAACAAAGGCATTCAGGATTTCATCCATTTTATGGGTTATCTATGACATCAAGTTTTCAAGGTTATTAAGTCTGTCCTCGCTAATTGATAACTTGCTAAGTCTATCCTCGATGACCGGCAATCTCCCTTCTACAATCTCCATCCTTGATTCCATCCTTATAGGTGGCATTTACCAGCTCTGATATCAAACTGATAAGTATAGACACCAAATATAGGATAAACAAATTATATTCAATATTATAGGAAAACTCTGTCTACTTTCGAAAGGAGCCCTCTCTCCAATTGCCAAATTTTACAATAAAATCATTCTCCCCCTATATCCTCTTTCCTCTATGCTTATATAGCCTATTCTATTATTCTAACCGGTTTTGTTAACCTTACCTTTATCAACTTGGACATAAAATAAACATAATCATTGAGCTGATTACAATTTAGTCATAGTTTTCCTTATACTATAGGTATACTTAATTGGGGACCTATTAGACTGTCAGACTTTCTTGAAGCTTTGGGTTCAGGTTCAAAACAATTGGTATCAGGGCTGGTTCCGATCTTCAAAGAGAGTACCTGGGGGCTTAGTACCCAAACCGAGGAGATGGAGGGAAACCTTGTCCAGAGTGGGGATGGCATGATGCTAAGATCCCACATCAGTTAGGAGTATGAGATCCTAGTAGTTTATAAGGTTGGGAGTTACTCTTCCCCATCAAGGCATCTTTTAGGGGGAAAAAGGGCCCTTAGGCTTATGAACCGGATATGGGGGCTTGGGCTTGCGTGTATGGACGCGTAGGCCAAGTTTTTAACATGTTCCATAGTACATGATATTGCTGTTACTTCTTTTCAGATGTCTCATATTTTTGACATTTGGTAACCTCATGAAATTTCCATGCTTCTTAGTCCGTTTCACGTATAGTAACTTTGTAGCTCTTAGATTACAAGGTTTTGTCTTCCGCTCCATGCCATTCATCCTTTGTGATGATTGCTTGGTAAAGTGAAAGCACAAGACACAACACTTGCTAAGCATATGATTAATTTCTTCAGATATGAGGAAGGCAAAATATGCATTAATCTGAAAAGAAATGAACGAATAGAACAATGTTTTGCTATTACATTTGCTTGATCAAAATCAGGAAGGTACTTGGACTTGTCATTTTCCATTTTAAAGTATATGCAGGCAACATCATTTTCTTTGAACAACATGGAGGATAAAGAAACAATAATGGATGTCCCCTTACAAAAGTTTCATCCTTATATGCAACTTTAATGCAGCTTGATGCTTCCCCCTATAGGTTAAATATCTAAGGAACAAGATCAAAGTCATCAAAGTTCAATCTTTGATGCACCCTCCTAGCCTGCCATATGCCTGAAACTCAGGTGATTAATGCTTAAAAGGTTCCTTAATACTCTCATTTAGTGTTTTATGACAAAAAGATAATTAATAGGCTCACTTTTGCAAGGTATGAAGGATCATATAATGTTAGCTCGTCCATTGTTGTCAGCTTCTTTAACGGGGTCATGAATCTGGATGAATAAACAAATAAGAAGTAGACATAATCACGAACTGATTTGCAAAGCCTTAAAAATGTTGATTCTCAATATTTTCAAATTTGTGAAGCGGTTAACAATAGACATCTTCGTTCTACTTTTACGAAATAATGCAAATACCATGATTGAACGTGCAAATAATGAACAAGGAAATTTTTACAAATACCATGAAATCTTAGTTCTACTTTTGCGAAAATATAACATCTAATGACTTTTCTCTTTGATTCCAATCCTAAATTTTCTTAAATGAGAGTTCAATCGAACTATAATTCCTGAAGTTACAATGTACGCAAAGCTAACAGCCTGAACATTACTTATAAACATGCAAGGGCATAATAGAAGCAAAAGAAAATTTCAGTGACCGCACCTCTGAATTTTGAAATTAAATTATACCGCTCAGAATCCTCCAGGGATCTTACAATACCATATTTCTGGTTGATTGTTGCATATATCTGACCATCCTGAATATAAAATTACATGTATATTATCCTAATTTGAGCATTAAATAGTAGAAGGAAATATAGATTTTCTATTTTCATTTAGTCAAATGAACTCACAGTACGAGTTCTTATCATATTACAAAAGAATTAAGAGGAAATTGACCGAAAGAAACAGTGAAGGTAATACCATTTGAAGAACATGCATTTCGACCTCCTTAGGGCTAATGTATTGCACTATGTTGCACATTTTCAAACTTCTCCCTGCTTGTCTGAACATATCATTCCAATTATGAAAATTTTTCAGTGCCATAACTCATTACCAATTCAATGTATGACCACTCAAGGACCATAGGTCCTGTATTAAAGAAAGGACTCAATCAAACTCATTTAAACTAGTGCAACATCAAAATTATCAAAGTAAAAGACAAATGTTCAATTAATTTTTGGGATTAAAAAGCTCTAGCATAGAAAAATGGTAAAATGAGATAAATTGCAGTAAACACTTAATTCCATTAATGTCTTATACTATACGTTCAAGCTGGTAGTCTCAACATCGACTTTCTTTCCTCGATTATCATCTCCGAAAGAGACATGTAAAATGCCATTACATAGAGCTGGATAACTTTCTTTGTTCCATGACAAATGGAGTATTAATATATGCCATTGGAGATCTTGTTAAAACATTAAATTGAGGCCTCCCTGTTGTTATTCCTAACTACATAACTAGTTAAATGGCCAGTTATGAATATTTAACAATTGATCCCAACTAATTGGTTTATTAATCAATGAGAACATCAATAAATAACTTTGATCAATATGCTCAGTTTATTATCAGAACTATCTGGAAAAAGTTCTTAAAATTTCTCTGAGCTGCTAATGATGTGTATTTAGGAAGAATGGTAGATAGCTCCTACCATAAGAACATTTATTACAAACCAAGAATATGATCAAGCATACCTGTCTATGATGAATTAGAGAAACCAACACATAATTTTTGTATATCTCAACATCTATGGCATTTATGGTAGACATAGGAGCAGTTACAGCCTGAGATGAAATACTGAAAATCATTAATATATCAAATGATGCCAGATGATGAAAAGGCTGAACTAATAGGTGAATGAATACATTGTGTAGAAGCTACAGTGCTTTCTGAAAAACCTTTTGCCTAATCCATATCATCCCTTTAATTAAAAGAATGCAATGAAAAATGAAGCAACACTATCAGATGCCATGAATACAAGCATTGAGTTGCAAAGCCACTTACCCATAATAGCAATAAAGAAAGAACTCTTTTGGATGATCAACCTCAAAGGTGTTCTCCTCTATAATTGAAAGGTCGTCTTTATAACACTTGGCCAATAAACAAAGCTGAAGAAATTCGGATGCAACAGAGTCAAATATTCAGAGGAGGGTTGAACTTTTTGTACAGCTGCTCACAATGGAGCCATTCCCTGTATCGGCGCTTCAAGCATCATAACTTGCTCCTTGAACCTCTTACAAAGAGCAATGACTGAAATGACAAAAGAGTAATTAATAAGGGAACCGTGAATCAAATGTATGTTCAAATCACATATTATGCCCCATTATTCAAATGCTAAGTAAAGACAAGTACATAATCCGGTACCATTCTTATCTTATCCACGGCACAGTAAGCTACAAATCTGGCTAGGCTTCTTTTGCAACAAGACTGGATGGACAAGACGCACTGCCCAAAAGAATAACTAACATAATTCCATTATACACTTTTCGCCCTTCCAATTCCAAAGTAGCACTAAAGCACATAAATATTCATATTCATTCAAGTATATTACGCCATATTGAGTACCAAACATAAGTAAGCATCCATAAGTTAAAGCTAATCAATTTGCTTATTCCCATTTCCCCGACGAAAGTTAAAATTAAAAGAGAGCAGAGAATCATGAACAAGTAAATCCCCAAGCATACTAGTCACAAGAAATGAAAAGTTCATAACTTTGAAAGAGAAAGAGGAAAAAAAAGAAAAATACAAAATATAAAGGTAACCAAGAGAATGGGTCGATTTATTAGAGAAAGCGCACTAACCAGATCCTCCTCCTCCTTCTTCTTCCTCAAGGTTTCTGATAACATATAACAAATCTTCAACCTTGACTCAAGTCATCTCTTGCACAATTTCAGCCTCATAATCTCTGCAATTACATTTGTGGGATCTTAGTCTTACATTTTTCTGTACATTAACTGTATTTCCATACCTAGGCACAAACTATCTCGTAATACCTCTGTAAACTCTATTATGAGATATACAAACAAAAAAAAAAACAATTTTCTTCTGCATTTATCCTTTCGTGGTATTAGAACCCACGCTCTAGCCTTCTTTCCATGTTTGGTTTCATCGTCTCAGTTAAAAATTCCTTCGACTCAATTTTATAGACACTTCTCTTTTTGTTCACAATACAGTAATAGATAACACCTTCCTTTTAATTTATATACCTCAGATCTTGGTTAAATAGGTACTTCACAATCATTTATCACTTCTCTTTTCTACGACCTTAATGCCAATTTCTTTATAAAAGATTGGGATCCTCTTGCCAATTTCTTTATAAAAGATTGGGATCCTCTTGACTATTTTCTCAGCATTGTAATAACACTCACATTCAAAGATTTTCTTTTCACCCAAATTAAATATACTAAAGATCTCTTCAACCATACTAATCTTGATAACTTCAAATCTGTATCTACCTTATGAATTTGCTTTGCCTCTCTATAAAAATTATGACTTTTCACTTCTTATCCCAATTAAATATAGAAATTCCTTTAAAGCTCTTTAGTACCTTTATCTTACTCGTTTTAATATTTAGTTTGCTTTCAATAAAATTTTCAATTTTTCCATTGTCTTACCGATGTACACTGGATAGTGGTAAACAGATATTTTGCTACTTGCAACCTACAGCCTCTCATGTGATGTGATAATCTTAAGGCTATGTTTCTCACTATTGATCATATAGTACATGCCTGTATTAAACACTTTAAAATTGACATTCACTTTATTTAGGATTTAGTGGTTAAAAAGACTATCTTTGTTAAGCACATTCCAACTAAATATCAAATTACTGATATTATAACTAACGCTCTCCATTCACATTATTTAGCCAACAACGACACAAGTTTACTATTGTTTCCCCCATAAACGTGAGGGAGATGACAACATATGACGGATCTTCAGCCTTGACTCAAGTCAATCTCTTGGACAATCTCATCCTCATAATCTTTGCAATTACATTTGCATGATCTTAGCCTAACAATTCTCTGTACATTAACTGTATTTTCGGACATAGATACATATTTTCTTGTATAAATATTTTTGTAAACTCTGTTACGAGAAATACAACAAAACAGTTTTCTTCTGCATTTATCCTTTCGGTTTCAAATGTTGGATCAATTGATTAGAAGCCGACATGAGCATAGAAGTAGGAAAAGAAATGTGTTGTTTTTTTAATATTCCAAATTTTGTTTGAAAAGGCCCAATTTTAGGCCTAAGTTGTAGAATGGAGATCAGGCCGTCCATATGCGAGGGATCCATAAAGCCCAAAAAGAAACAAGCCCCTTAAAAGCTTCGGTGAAGGCACCAATTGAGTCTTAGGATTAAAGTGGCTAAAACGGTTCTAAGAAACAGTACTCTTGAGGGAGAGTGAGATGGGAGACTATCACTTCCTGTACAAGGATGTGGAAGGAGCGTCAACACAGTGGGACGATATACAGACAAAACTAGGGAATTTACCCCCAAAGGCACCAGCTTTTAAGCCCCCACCTTTCACTCCCGCGCCGGATCAAGATTCACTCCCTAAAGACCAGTCATGGATTGACAATAAAACCCAGGAAGAGCTTGAAGACCTTGAGGACGATCTCGATGACGATCGGTTTTTAGAAGAGTACAGGTGTTCTTCTGTCTTCCTGTTTGGATTTGTTTATCGTTAGAATTGAATATGCTTATGTTTCTATGGGCTGCTTGGGTTTTGAGAAAGCTGTAGATTGGATCGAAATGTGATGGGAATCATAAAGTTCCTTCCTTTTTAAAATTTTCTTTTCTGGGTCTTTTGCGGTATGATCCCACTTTTATTGCATTCAGAAACAAAATTTGAATGGTGTTGTAGCCTGAAGTGTGTTATTATGTGCTGATAGGAAGAAGAGGTTGACGGAGATGAGGGAAGCGGCTAAGGTACCGAAGTTTGGAACAGTGATTCCAATTTCAGGTTCAGATTTCGTAAGAGAAGTTTCACAAGCTCCCCCTGATGTTTGGGTTGTTGTTATCCTTTATAAAGACGGGTACTACTCGACAATTTGTTTGACATGAATGAAGTTGTCTGAACTAACTGGAGCTCGATTTACTTATATTTGATCTTGCTTTTGCAGATATCCAGAATGTGGGGTTCTTCTGCAATGCCTGGAAGAATTGGCAACCAGATATCCTGCCACAAAATTTGTTAAAATTATATCCACTGACTGTATACCAAACTATCCAGATTATAACCTCCCAACTTTATTGGTTTACAACAATGGTGCAGTGAAAGCAAATTATGTAGGCATGCGTAGTTTCGGCCGGAGATGCACCCCTGAAGGTAATTTGTTTGATTTTCGACTTCTTCTTTTAACTTTGAATATTTTGGGTTTGTAAATGGTTTATTGTTACTTGTACTCTAGATGCATACTGTCATTATCAAAGTCATGCCAGCATTCCGTGTATATCTTTAAATGTAGATGTTAATTGTGTCTGTGCACTTGCTTGTATTCTCTCCATTATAGCTTCTGCATTTTGGATTTACCGGAGCCATAATAGCATCAGCAATAGTGCACCCTGTAATTTGCATGATTTGGGACCACTTTTTGTAGCTTGTTCATTCGTTCTGGAATTTTAAATGATTTACTGCACTCACCATTGCACATAATTTACTTATGTTCCATTATCCCATGCATCTTGTGAAATATAACTATCGTTGCGTCTCTTCACAAATATACACGTCTTAGTCTGGAGACGGAGATTGTAAATTGGGTCAGTTTAACTTCAAGTCTATTTCCTCATGTAGACACATATATCATGGTATGCTTCAAGTGCAGACTTTTAGTTTTAAATCTATAAGAATGCTTCTTTTCGCATGCATGGCAGGTTTTAAGGTGGCTATATTGGCATGAAATAAACCTTTTTTCTTAGCAGGATATGATTTGCTAGATCGAATATAGGTCATGGTTCTCCATGTGTAACTCCTTATATGAGGGAACTATGGATATTGAAATCCATTAATCCTTTTTTTCTTGGCAGAATATGGTTCTCTAAACTGAATCTATGTCATTGGTCTCCATATCTTACTCCTCATTTGAGGGAACTTGGGATATAGACCATAGTTTCTCTGTACTTTCAATTCTGAGGCTGTTATTCACTATTGAATTTGTGTGCTTCTAGGTGTTGCCTTAGTTCTCTGCCAATCAGATCCAGTACTCAACGATGGCCAGAGTGGAAATGATTCATCAAGAAAAAGTGTGATCGAAGGAGTTAGGAGGAGCCTTCTAGAAAAGATTGTGAAAGAACATGAAGATCATGATGATGGTGATGGATCATCAAGTGATTAATATTTTAGTTATTTACTCATGCTTCTGTTAGAAAAAAGAAAGCTTTCTAATCTGAATTGGGACATGTTTTTGCCTATTTACTTTCGTCTTTTCTTTTGCGATTTTGTTGAGATTTATGTGTCCTGATTTTTATTTTTATTTTTTGTTTGGAAGTTGATTTGTGTGTCCTGATTTGTATATTATCACTGGAAGAAAGATGTATTATTAGTTCAAAAGAACAAATGCTTGCTGATTCTATGGCTCCTTTATTATCCTGTTATCTTTTGAAGTTATGACGCATTTCCTGTCACAAATTACCTCAAATCATTACACTTTTGGCAAAAGGTCCCTTAAACAATTTAAAAATAATTTAATTTACCTTTAAATTTTAAAAAGTTATCACTTTAGTTTTTAACGATTATAAAATAATTTAGTGTGCCTCCTAACTATTTAAGAGGGATTATTTTACCTCATAATATTTATAAAATATTTCAAATTGTTTCCTGAACTTTTATTAAATTATCGTTTCATTAGTCAATTATTAAGTGTGCAAACGTAATAATGTGAGATCTAAATATAATGTTATGTAGATTTTTCTTAAAAAATAATTATTTTAATATTTATTTATTTCAATTTAAATTAGATTATAATTATTTTTTTTTTAAAATTCACGTTATTATATTTAAATCCCACATTAGGATGTTAGCATCCTGTGTGTATATAATTAATAGTTGATTGATAGAAAAGTCAATTTGATAAAGATTCAAGAGGCAAATTAAACTATTTTACAATTGTTATGAGATAAAGTAGTACCTTTTAAAACGTTAAAAAACAAATTGAACTATTTTTTAAACGTTGAGGAGTAAAGTAAACATTTTTTCTTACACTTTTTATCACCATTTTCTCAGATAAATTCACATCACAATATTATATTTACGTTAAAATCACAAGTAGATAAATTAGAAGGTTAACATGACATATCATTCCAAAGGTCACAATTATGTCAAATATATTTCATTAGGACATAATTCCCAAAATTCACATTTACAATCTTGTTTTCTAGTAAAGGATTCTTCAGTTTTTTAACCAAATCATAATGATTACTGTACCAATTATTATCTGCTTTTTTACTTGTAAAATAATCGAACAAATTGATAATCACTGCTTATAGTTTGCTATTTCAAGAAGAAAACTTACATTTCACATTTAGCCCCTGAATTTCTATTCTTAGTTCAAATCTTTTCATCACCACAAACTCCAAACAGGAACTCCAACAACATGCCAAGAAAAGTTTGTATAAGTATAGCCCTTTGTCACCATGCCATGGACCTCACCAGGAAGTAGGTCCTGAACATATTCTTAGGGATACTACTCCTGGAGAGTCCATTACAGGAAAGGAAAATACAAGATGATTACCAGTCGTAAGAGCTTGCCTCTTCTTGCCTTGTATGTTCTATGCAACCTTCTCTTGGTGAATTCACAAACACCTAATCAAACGGTTAAAATACCTCCATTGGAGGCTTCCCAGAAAGCTGTATTCCCATTTCTATCAGTACCAGATGGTGCCGCCTTCCAAATTCCGGCAGTTTATGTGTTTGGAGATTCTCTTTTAGATGATGGACGTACTGTTTCATTGCCATATGGAGTGGATTTTGGAGGGAAACCTTCTGGTAGAGTAACGAACGGAAGAAACCTGGCAGATTTCATCAGTAAGAACCAAAGAAGAATGCTTTCTGTCAATATCATACAACTTTCAGAATCAAGCATGAAATTTTCCCCTTTCTTTTTTTTTTTTTTGGTTTCTTATCAGCACAAATGCTTGGACTGCCGTATACAAATTCATTCTATAATGCATCTGGAACGAACGGCACTCTTACTGGCATTAATTACGCTTCCAGTGGCAGTGGCATTCGTAATGATACAGGCCCCTATCCCTTTGGTGTAAGGATCATATAAGCCTGTAAAAGTTATGGAGTTTTATTTGGACGTTTTGATTGTTTAAACTTATGTGTCTGATTCTTTTCTGGCAGCTCCATAGTACTCCCCTGGAGGGCCAAATCACCAACTTTGAGCAGACCACGATTCCCATCTTGGCCTCCTACTCCCACAGCAAAGACGACCTTGATAAAAACATCTCAGCGTCACTGTTTCTGATGGTTATTGGATTCAACGACATAAGCGTGACGTATGGCTGGGATCCTTCCAAGTTCAACAATGACATCGAAAGCTTTGTTACAGAACTAGCCAACTCGTTTTATCAGCAAGTAGAGGTACAACCTAATTAGTTCTGTTTTTATTTTTTATTTTTATTTCTTTAAATATAAAAATCGATGAAAACGCATAAGAACCGATAAAAGCATATGAAAATCAATGCAAAAACACAAAACTAATAAAAACGTATAAAACCCATGAAAACAACCTTTTATTTTTCTGCATGCATGCAGAGGTTTCCAAGCTTTTATTCATCTGGTTTGGTTGGTGCAGAGACTATACAAGCTTGGAGCTCGCAAGTTCTTAGTAGGAAACGCCATTCCAGGAGGGTGTAGTCCAATGAAGAGAATGGACAGCCCCTCATGCAACAACACCATGACCGACTGGACGAACTCTTTCAACAAGAAACTTTCTGAAGCATTAACCAAATTGGAAGCAGCAAACTCTGGTTCCAAGTTTCTTTACGTAGATATGAGTCAGGTCTTCTACGACGTTATCATCAATCCTGCCCCGTATGGTGAGTGTAAAGGAAAAGTTTTACGACAGACTCCATAATAGAAACTCAGGCAGCTTCTGACATTTTACGTTCCAAAATTGCAGGAATAAATGATGTAGCTCATCCTTGCTGCGCAGTTGACACTGTCACACCAAAACCAGAATGCGTTGATAGTAAGCCAGCTTCATGTTCTAATGGGAATCAATTTGTTTACTTCGACAAAATCCACCCAACTGAAATCATGCATTTCCTGACGCTGAAGCGCTGCATAGAAGATTCAAAGATATGTAAAACTCCTCTTGTCCAGTTTTTACAAGCATAATTCCTCAACCCTTCTGTACATTTCTCTGGAAACTCCATTGTTATTATAAGGTGAATTAACACCTCAGTGACAATCAAGGAGTGGCAATTTGTGCTTAAAGGGATCATCATTTATTGCCAAAATATCGTTCTGTCATACTTGTTCCTCCTTTCTGATTATCTTAAGCCAAATCCTAATACTGTAAATCACAAAAAAAAAAAAAAAGCAGGTTAAGTTCTAGTAATCCTAAAATTGGATGTGAAAAAGCTGAAATCGTCCATCAATGGGAACCAAAATGTGTTTGCTCGATACAAATAACACAACTTAAATAAGCTTTGCTCCTTGAAGAGAGGAGACATGGATTTTGCTTTTACAATCTATTACCTTTCACTAAGCATTTGCTAACTGTAGAAACATACTCCTATCAAGCCCCACATTATAGATCCCATGTACAGGAAGAACTACATTTGTTACCTTATCTACAAAAAGAAACTACATTTGCTAGGATCTCCTAGCATTGAAAAAAATCCATATGGTCGTCCCACCGAGATGCCTTCCAGACAAGAATGTCATCGTATGGATTTTCCTGCTTTACATCAAGATACCCTTTACTTTTTAGCACCTGCAAAGCCATTTTAAAAGGAAGAACCCGTTGTTGGCAATATATTTCGCAACAATTTTAAGCTTTTATAGGAATACTATGTCAGCTGGATTAAGGGTGAGAGCAGGACAACTAAACATACCAGTATTTCATAGAAAAGCCTTGCACCCTCTTTCTTGGTGCTATCCTTTAGAAGAGGCGATAAGTTTACCATTTCTTCTTCCTTTCGTCTAATCTTTTCTATAAAACATCTGTTCAAGTATCTCGCTACGAATCTGTGCAACATTAATTAGACCAACTTACATAAAAATAAAGAAGGCGAGCTTCTAGCAATTGATACTTCAGTTAAAGGTTGTACACAAAAGAAACAATCACAATCTGTCTTACCTTGTCCTCTCAGACAATCCACCTGCATTTGACATAGAAATGCATTTAGAGTTCTATACCCAACTGTATAACTTGAAACTAGAACAATAATCAAAATAAAGCTTATCATTCTTACAATGGTCCGGCTTGTCGAATTCATAAGAGTTCATATCCTGAAAACAGAAATATTAAAAGATATCAATACATACTTGTAATAAAATCAGAATGGCAGTCCAACAGATCCTAATCAGTACTTACCTTGAACATCACATCCACATCAAATGCTAAAACATTGCTAGGGTATAATACTTCTTGCTCAGCATCTTCAAGCCCAGGATTATAAGGAAGAGAGATTTCAGGCCTCTCGGGGCTTTCAAAAGATCTCAATGATGAACTGTTACGAATGGGTGTCTCTGGTGCAAGCGCTGTTGGTTCTAAAGAGACATTGGGAGATTTAGGAATGTCTAACTTTTCTGGACGCATGACAAATCTACCAAGAATAGGAGATTCCAACTTTTCAGATGAATTTAATTGGAACATTTCTGAAGGCTCCCCATTTTCTGCCAACCTATCAAGACAAGAAGATTCAGATACATTTAACTTTTCAGGAAGCTCAACTGCTTCAACTGGCATGCCAGCAGAATGAGATTCTGCCACATCTAAGTCAATCAAAACATCCCGAGTTTCTTCCATTCCTCCAACATTGGGGCATTCAAAAGCAAGCTTTTCTGGAAGTTCTGTAGTTTCAGCTAGTACTGGAATATCGAACTTTGATACAGTGAAGAGGGATCTGAGCTCCAATGAAGTACCTACAGAAAATGTGGTCAGTTTAAATAGCACAACTGCAAGATAAAAAAATGTAACAAAAAACTTACAAGAAATCAAAGGTTCCAAGAAGCCCCGGGGAAGACTGGAAACCCGAGAAGCAGTCCATGCAGCAAAAGCAGTTGGAGGAGCTTTTCTTCGTTTTTGAACTAGGTCACTTGAGTTCTCTATGCATTGCTTGATAAACCTGAAAAATAATGAATGTGTTAAGTCAAACACCTGAAACATGTTGCTTTTTAGAACTGTATTATTCATCAGAATATATGTGATGACCTGAAGCCACAGCACAGATTTGACATGGAGAATTTCATGCAATATAATGCAACAATTAATATTGGATAGACTAAGATGGAAACATAGCAGATAAGCTGCTGCATATGCAGATATCTTGTCAATACTATAATTAGCATTTAGAGGTACATAAGGCTATTGTTGTCAAAATTTAACATCTTGCACTTATACCCACCCGGTACTTCCAAAAAATAACACAAAAAAGCCATTTTGCCTCATAAATAATGGTGAATGACTCAGGTTACAAAAAAATAGGAATGCAACCTATGGTTGGATCTACACCACCATCAACTAATCTACTCAATAAAACAGGCATAGAAGAATTTATCAGGAAACATGAAGTAACTATCACCTACTTATTGGGAAACACAATCATATCATCAATTATACACTTTCTTTTCCTTGTAGTGTAAGAACGCTCCTTAATAGCCGGAGTTCGAATACCCAAAAACTCCGGTGTGGTAGCTCCTGCATGATTGGAAAAATAACAACATGAGGACCACAAGTATCTTCAACTTGATAAGTAACATTTTTCCTCCAAAAAAGGATGGATGAAAAGAACCATTAACTCTTGCTTCACTTGATAATGGATCAATTTTAAGCCATATTACTTTTTTTTTCCTCGCACAGTACATGGCAGAGCCAAACTGTCAGTTAAAAGAAACATGACGCTAGAACTTTTTTACCTGAAGGATTTGAAAACTTGGATTTTGGTGTTATCTCAACTGTTAAAGGACGATTTTTTCCAAGTACCTGACACTTTTCATTACCAGAAAGTGTCACTTCTGAAAGCTTCATATGTGCATCACTTGGCTGCCCTTCACCATGCCATTTGACATTTTCTGGAGGCTCCTCGATATGTGCATCACTTGGCTTCCCTTCACAGAGCCATTTGGCATTTTCTGGAGGATCCTCGATATGTGCATCACTTGGCTGCCCTTCACCATGCCATTTGGCATTTTCCGGAGGCTCCTCAACCACACAAGACCTTTTCATGTTCACACATTCTTCAGAGTAATTGCTGTCTTGAAGCTTCTGGATGCTGGTTTCTAAATGACCAAAGTTACAATTTTCTTCAACATCCTTGTGCAAGTCATTCTCTGATTGCAACAAATATGAAACCTGCATATTCTGTTCATCAGTTTGATGGTTTTCTTCATTACATGGCTTAGGAAGGGTGACAGGTTCTTTTCCAATTGTGGTGAAAATTTGAAGGTTCAAGCATGCTTCTTGAAAGAAACTGTCATCCCAAACCTGCTGCATGCTCGCTTCTTCATGCATTTCATCATTGCCAGTTACATGCTTCTTTTCACTATGATGAACCTCAAAGGACAACCTTACAGACCCTGGAGGCTCATTTCCCACCACCCTAGTTGTTTGTAGATCCATCCTTTCATGTTGAGATGAAATATTTCCTCCAGATTTCTCTGAGCTCTCTTGTATTAGACTAAATTTTGTCAAAGTGCCAACTTCCATATCAAACTCTATGATGTTAGATAATCGAACGCTGAATAACATGACAGCATACAAGCATATTCAGAAAGACTGCATAACATAATCCAAATAAAAAGATAAAGAAAGAAAACACTGAAATCTAAGATCCAGTTAAAGGAATACTTCTAGTACATACTCTTCGTTAACATTGTAGCCTGTAGGGAAAGTATCCTCTTCAGGATGATACTGCAGAAAAGGCGAGTGAGACAGGATAAGTGTCCATCTAATGGGTAACCAAACAAGTGGTGCAGCAAACTTGATTTTTGAGAGTATAAATCCAAAGCATTTCACAGTTGAAGCATTAAAATGATTGAGGACATGAATTTTAAAAATCAATAAAACCAACACACAAAAAGGAAATTGCTAACAAAAGAAAAGAAAAAATTCAACTCATGACGCCAGAGTCTGGCCTAAGAGGCAAATTGGTGAATTTACTCGATGTCCAGGTCTCCCTTCACCACTATGATACATGCAAAGAACCAGTTTAACACTACAGATGAAGCACAGAAATCGCAACTGAAATACATATGGGGCAAACAAAGATGTAAAGAATATCATGACTGTTTTTACTATATAACCAGGCCCAAAAATCATTAGTCTTCCACCCTGCTCCAAGCTCCATGAAAGGATTGAACAAACCCCATGAAAGAATCCTAGTTTGTTCGAAGCAGATACCAGCCCAAATGCTTTGGTTAAACTTGATCATGGTTGTGTAGCGACTTTGTAAACAAATTAACAAGTTCATGAAAAATCTAAATTTTGAGTAGATTATTATAAGGTAACGTAGTTAGAGAACAATATGAAAAAAAAAAAAAAAACCATATCAAGAAAGTTCCTCTCTCACTACCACATAATGGAAAGCATAAAAACAAAGTTAACCAGTAGCTTCACAGGAAGAACATACTTGCAACTTAAGATACTAACAGACTATATCTATAACAAGAAAGACATAACGTAAGGAATGCCTGCATGAAAGGCCAAACATAAGGACCAACCAGTTACATCACGAATACCTTGTCAAGAGAGTAGTTTCCAAAATCTCTAGATTTCCACATGGCATCTGTTTTGATACAAAGACATTTAAATTCAAGAGAAAAGAAGTTAAAAATTGACCAACCAAAGTAAGTGCTAATACCTTTAAGGGTTATTTGTTCACTGGGTGTTACATTGCCCCTGGAAAGTATAAGAACACCATTAAGAATGACAACAGAAGTATAGAACAGAAAGCGCTCTTATAGACACAACTTCTTCTGCAAAAATAATCTTACCCAGTAATATCTTCCACAATGCCTAGATCAAAAGCATCAAGTTCAAACCTTTCTGGTAATGTGATAGAGAAATAAGGTGTGCAGAGGGTTTCAATACTTGGGGCATCTTTTGTACTAACCACAAAATTCTTGATTTGAAGCAGCACCTCATTGCAGTCTTTCAACATGTAATCGACTTTTCTGGAGTATATTCTAACAATACCAAGTAGAAGGTATGCGAATATTCTGTATGTGACAAAATCAAACTCATCTTGCAGAAGTTTATCTGTGTTTTCCCAAAAAATGATTGTAGAGGAAAAAAAAGGTTAAGTTTTTCCAAAAGTGTAAGAAAATAGCAGCAATAACCAGAAAGCTGAAAATCAAGGAGGAGAGACTACTACTAGAAGATGCAACTATTCCACTGATGGCTGTAGACCATATGACTATAGGCAAAATGCAAATCATATAGTTAATTGGCCAATCATACTGCTGTCAAAAATGGCAAATTGTGCTACTACCAAAGATGAAGAGAACATCAGACAAAGTTAAATTTCAGAAGTGAAAAGGTTAATAATATAATAACTGGATATCCCAGCATAGCATTTAAGATCGAAAGGTGAACTTGGGGCAGCTTCTTTTAAATCCCATCAGAATGAGTTTTCAGTGATCTATATTTCCTCACATTCTTACGCCAGAGGATCATTTATTAAGCAAACAATCATGTCTAAAAGATGCTCTGATTATTTAGAAAAAGATTGCCATGTATATGACATGACATTGCACACAAATCCACAAACATATCTAGTTGTTAAAAGCTGCATTTCTAAAACATTATGCTCTGGCATCTTCAATTATCTTAAGTACCAAAACTTGGTTCAAATATTTCTGGAATATCTTTTGAAATTAAAAAAAAAAAAAAAAGAGGAAAATTGGCGGCTGCAATTCCTTTTCCCCCCTCAACTTTTGAGTATGTTTTACTATTTGTTTCATTTCATCTGAGATCATGACTGTGAAACTCAATTGACAAAAACAAGTTTTGTGAATCATATTTGCCCAAATTATCAGTCACGATAGCAGTAATTTCATGTAAGCGACTAACATTCTACAGTTTGTATTCTCTCATCAATGTTTAGTTCTTTTCTAGTTTCATTTCAGCACTAGCATTATTAGACAATAAATTAGGACTCTGATTTGCATGCTTGTGCCCCTTTCCTCAGACCTAGATGTAACAGCACAATTGAAACTGGTATCCGAGGAAAATCAGATGGATCATCATCTAGTAAACCGACACTTTCTATGATAAACCAACAAAAACTTTCTATGATAAACCAACAAAAACCATCATCAATGTATAACACCCTAATGTTCGAAATTCCAACAATTACCCAGATTATCCACATTTGTAACGAACAGAACACCACAATTCAAAACAGACAGCAGAAGCCAAATTAATCAATGAATTTGCAAACTTATACTGGATAAACACTCATTTTTAATCACTCGGGCATGTCAAAGAAGACAGCCCACATAGAATAACAATTCAACTTAAAGCCCTGTATTTTCTCTAGTTAAAAAATGGCAGAAATCAACAAAAAGGAACAACCTTGTTTAAAAATCAGCATCCCGGCTTCAACCAAATGCCAGAAAAGAAGGGTCTTTTAAATCCCACTATATCACAAAAGCCTAAGAAGAAGGGAATGAAACTTGAGTGGAGACAGAGAGAGAGAGAGGAGGGAAAACAAACCAACAGAGGACTTGACATCAATGGCAAAGACCTGTGCTTTCTTGAGTTTCTTCTGACAGTAAGCAGCCACCCATATGGCACCAAATGGGCCTTTCCTTGAGAGAAGCTCTTGTGAGTTGAACATGTCTATTATCTACACAGATTCAGTTCAAATTTTCACACGACCAACAGGGCTACAGGCGACGAGTAAGAAAAGGGAAGAAACGGAAGCACACTGCTTAGAAGAAGGGTGCATTATAAGGAAACGGTCGAGTGTCTTCTTAAGAAAGTCTCTGACATGAAACTTATATAGTATTATTTCATATTTGTAGTAACCTAATAATGATTAAATTAATATATACAGATAAGATTGAAACAGATTATTTAAAAAATATTGCAGCAATTGGTTCCCCTTAAAGTGAAAATCCAAAAAGTTCAAATCTTTTATTAATTTGCAAGTTTAAAATGACAGCCCTGCCCCATTCTAGGTTTTGGTATTCATTTGCTTGAATAATTAAACACGTCTCCTTCGTCTTCTGTGCATTGAGGGGTGAATTTGTACGAACGTTACCAAAGACAAGAAGGTGGCACATGAAAATCTGATTCTGTGGTGGATGCGGTGCCGTACACAGTTACCGAATGGTAATAATGTATGTTTCCAATTTTATCTCGCAAGTTTCAGAGCCGTGACTCGTGTTCTTCAACGTGTCAGCAGCTAAAACTCCATGGCTTTGCCAAGTTAACCAGAAAAAGAAAAAGGCGCCAGAGATTTTACTCGAATAAAAAAACAAAGAACTTGTAATGTAGGTAAAGCCTAGTGCCTAGCTATGCCACGGTATATACTGCAATTGTTTTTTTTGTTTTTGAAAGTTAGTACACACAGAGGTTTAACAGTCTTACGACTTGTTTGATATGATTAGTATTTTATTTTTTTATTTTTTATTTTATTAAATACAAAAATTTTTAAAAAATTAACACATTAATATAATATAAAAATTAATGATCAAATACAAAAATTAATATAAATATATAAAAATAACAATTAAAAATAACAACTTACAGCAATACCAAACGACTCCTTAGTATTCTTGATGATATTTTATACT
>JAOXYD010000135.1:3091116-3102214 GCA_028565735.1 Pinacopodium congolense
CCATTTAATCTTGTCTAAAGTTTGGTTATGCTTTAAAATCAAGTAAATGAGCTTTAATTTCAAGAAGGTGAGTTTTGAAAAATTAATCTTAGAACTCCAACTTTCATAAAAAATTAAGGTTTGGTCATGCAAGGATTAATTCGTGTTGCTTATTGATTTTTCAAACAATTTAAGACGATTTCTCATGCTTAAACTATCTTAAACACTAATCTTAAGTGGCCAGCTTAAAATTGGTTCTTTCAAACCTTGAATAAGTAAAATATAAACGTTTAAACATGCATTGGAACTCTTTTAAATCATCAAAACATCAATTCATAGCAACAGAAATGATTAGCCATACATTTGCATCAAAACATATAAGATATGCAATTTATACAACATGCTTTGATAGATATGAAATTATAGATATTACAACAAATCCCAGGAAGACTTTTGGATGTTTCTTGAACTCTTAACTGGAATCTGAACATTAGTCAAGCTCTAATTCATGAAGATCTTGTAGAAAAATTAAGAACATTGAAAGATATAAGCATAAAAATAACAACATTGATTAATCCGAAAAATGGAACTAAATGAGATATAATATGAGTTTAGAAACATCCTTAGATGATTCCTAGACTCAGATATGAGTCTTAATAACAAGCTCCAATGTTTAGAAACATAGAAAACAATACATAATATGAAGAAGTAAGTGTTTGAAGCTTAGAACTAAGGAAAGGCTAGAAAAAATGAGAGAAGAAGACTCTCTCTTCATGTTTCTTGTATATTTTTAGCTATTTTCAGGACCTGGAGAGCTCCCCCCATATGTTAGCAGACACCAGCATTAATTAAAAACACACCAAGGGTTGAAATATGGAAGATTTGAAGATGAAATTGTTGACTAAGTGACTAACGGCACGCTACCTCCTAACAACGGCACCCTAAGAGGGTGCTATTAGTACTCGAATTCAGCAGCAAAAAATGGCCTCCCTGTTCTTCATATAATGGCACCCCGCCAGGGGGCCGTTTATGGGTAGAACCAAGAGAAATTCTTCATGTTTTTGCTCCAATATTCATCATTAAGCTCCATCTTACAAATTAAACATAACAACACATAAATTTAACAATTGAGCGCTAAATTAGGGATCATAATTCAACAAATTAACCATCAAAACTCTATCAATTTGACCCCTAACACCAATCATACGTTGATATTGCTTCACATCCACTTATTTACTATTTTTATTCTTAATAAACTTTTTTGATGTGCTCATCGGAGTGCTTAATGGTTTTGTTTGCCAAATCTTTTGAGCAACTCCCCTTTATACTTGGCTTGGTTGATAAAGATACCATCTTTCATTTGCTTTATTTAGAGTCCAAGAAAGAAGTTTAATTCTTCCATCATACTCATCTCAAATTCCCTACTCATACACTTAGCAAACTCTTGGGTATAATATCTCATTAGTAAAACAAAAAAATAATGTCATCCACATAAATTTGAATAATTAACAAGTGTCCTTTTTCTTTCATGATAAATAAATAAGTATTAACTTTTCCTTTTTCAAAGTTAAGTAAAAATGTACTTAATCTATCATACCATGCTTTAGGTGTTTTTTTAAAACCATATATTACTTTAGATAATTTAGAAACGTGCTTAGGTGTATCATGTCTTTCAAAACCAGGAGGTTGTTCAACATAAACCTCTTTTTGTATAAAAACAACTAAAAAGACACTTTTAACATCCATTTGAAATAATTTAAAACCCATGTGAGATGCAAATACAAGTAAAAGTTTAATGGCTTCTAATCTACCTATAGGGGCAAATATTTCATCATAATATATTCCTGCTTCTTGGTTATAGCCTTTATCAACTAATCTTGCCTTGTTTTTAACTATGTTTCCTTATTCATCTAATTTGTTTTTAAACACCCATTTAGTACCTATTATTAGATGAACTTTAGACCTAGGTACTAAGCTCTAAACTTTGTTTCTTTCAAATGCATTCAATTCTTCATTCATAGTTAAAAAGTAATTTTCATCATCTAAGGCTTCTTCCACATTCCTAGGTTCAATTTTAGAAATAAAAGCTAGATGCGACAAATTGAAATGAGAACAAGTATTTGCTCTTTGTTGAATATCACCAATTATTTGTTTAGAGGGATGATCCTTCTTGTATCTCCAATCTCTTTGTAGCTCTTCACCCTTCCTTTCTTCCTTTGATTCAACAATTGACTCCTGATAGATTTATCCTTCATCTTCAAGTGATAGTTTCTTAAATTCTTGGGCAAATTTGCGTCATCATCTTTAAAAGTTCTTTTTCTCCAAAATGGGTTAGTCTCATAAAATAAAACATGAATAGAATCTTCTACTAAATGAGTTATTTTATTAAATACTATATATGTTTTACTAGTTAAGGAATAACCTAAAAAGATGCCTTCATTGGTTTTGGAATCAAACTTGCCTAAACTATCTTTAGTGTTTAAAATATAACATTTGCAACCAATACTCTAAAATGACTAATTTTGGGTTTCTTACCATTTAACATTTTATAAGGTGTTTTATCCATTTTATGTCTTATGTTAACTCTATTATGATATGACATACACATACAACTACTTCGGCCAGAAAACACTTTGATAATTCATACTCATTAATCATTATTGTAGCTATTTCTTGTAAAGTCCTATTCTTTCTCTATACTACACCATTTTGATGGGTAGTCTTAGGTGCTAAAAAACTATGCGTACTGCCATGTTCATCATAAAAAGATTCAAATATGTCATTGTCAAATTCTCTAACATGATCACTCCTAATAAATGTAATAGACATGCCTTTTTCATTTTTAATTTTCTTAACAAAATTTACAAATGGCTTAAAAACTTTCATCTTTTAAACTTAAAAATAAAACCCATGTGAATATACTAAAATCTTCAACAATAACATATGCATATGTCTTACTTCCTAAACTAGCTACTCTAGTAGGGCCAAATAAGTCCATATGAAGGAGTTCAAGAGGTTTAGATAACGTTTTGATATCTTACTTGGAAATGAACTTCTTACTTTCTTTTCCATTTGGCATGCTCTACAAACTCTATCCTTTTCATGCCTCATAATTGGAAGCCCTCTTACAAGTTGTTTGGAATTATGTTTTGATAAAAGGTCTATACTTGCATATCCAAGTTGTCTATGCCAAATCCAAACATATTTACTCAAAGAAACTAAACACTTGTTTTCAAGGTTAGTTCCATCCTATAAATCAACAACATAAATGTTTCCTTATCTTTTTCCTAAGAAAGCAATGCTATCATCACAAATCTTTGAAACAATACATTCATTTCCAATAAAGCATACTTTATAGTCTTTATCACATAATTGGCTTACACTTAAAAGATTATGTTTCAGTCCTTCAACAAGTAAAACATTATATATCAAAGGAAAATTATCCTCACTAACTTTTCCAATGTCAATTATCTTACCCTTGCATTATCACCAAATTTGATGGATCCTCCATCGCTGCTTTTGAACATGATAAATTGTGAAGGGTCACTAGTCACATGTTGTGAACATCTACTATCGATGTACCATTTATTTCTCCTCTTAGTGACCTACAAAACAAAGCAATCATGTAGATTTATGTACCCACATGATCTTGGGTCCTTGAATGTTAATTGTATACCTATCTCTACCTCTTGGAGAAATATCCCTAATACTATCATAATAAAAACAAGATATATGTCCATGATAACCACAATATATGCAAAACAATGGATTGTAAGTCCTATATGCACTTCAATAATAATCTCTAAGCCTAAAATCATTATAAAGGCTTTTTTGAAAATTTTTCCTAAGTTAATTGAGATTTCTTCTATCATTAAATCATCGTTAGGGAAATCTCCTAGGTCTTGGAGTGTATATGTAAGCATAACGTCTAGGTTGAGGTCTACTTGTTAATGCATTTTGGACATACATAGGAGTACATAAATCTTCTAAGTTCTTTCCCTTTATGAAAACTATCTTGCTAGTAGATGCTCTATTACTATACCCTAAACCATGTTTATCATTTCCTATTTTTTTGAACACTTAGTATTGTTTCTAATTTCTCATTTCCCTTAATAAATTTCTTAAGTGATTCCTTAAGGGATTCTACTTCTTTCTTTAAAGCAACAATTTCATTTAGTAATTCATCATTATCTTTATTAATTGAATCTAGGTCCTTCATTTTCTAATTTATATTCAACTAATATTTTCATGGATTCCATATTTTTATCATGCAACTTCTGCTTTTTCTTAGCTAAATCTTCCACAAATTCTAACAATTCTTCATATATATAATCAAATTCATATTCATCATTAGAGTGGGTGAAACTTATCTCGTTTTATGCCATAAAACACATGTTTGCAGCTTCTTCCTTTTCAGAGCCGCTTGATTCGGTCCAAGCTACTTCAGTGCTTTCTTCTTTGATTCCTTTCTTTCCTTCCTTTCTTTCTTGTCTTTCTTTTCGTCTTCATAAAGATGTGGACAATGTGACCCCATGTTACCTTTTTCACCACGGTCGAAACATGTTATGTTAAAAATTTTATTTTTATATAAAGACGTACCTTCTCTCCTAGGGATGGGAACCTTCCTTTAAATGAGCCTCTTTAGACCTTTTGTGATGAGTACGACTGATTCTTCTCCTTCGCTTCTATACGAAGATTCTTCATTTTTGCTCTCCTCCTTTCTTGTAGCCTTGAATGCTACTTCTTTTTCACTCTCCTCCTTTCTTGTAGCCTTGAATGCTATGTTTTTCTTTTTGTTTGTAACTTTTATTTGCATATCAATTAATATCATCTTATGTGTAGTGATCCAATGAGCTCATCGAGAGAGAGAATATTAAGGTCTTTTGCTTCTTAAATTACGATCACTTTAGGTTCACATGACTTCGGTAGAGACATAAGAATCATCCTAGCAAGCTAAACATTCGAATAGGTCTTACTTAGACCTTTTAAAGTACTAATAATATTATTAAAACAAGCATACATGGTAGAAATATTTTCATCATGCGACATTTTAAAAAGTTCAAATTGATGAGTAAGCATGCTAATTTTAGTCTCTTTTACTTGATTTGTATCTTTTTTTTGAAACCAAGAGTGTGTGTCAAATATCATAAGTAGATTCCCATATATAAATTCCATTGAATTCTTCCATACTTAGCACATAAGATAGAATCAGCGTAGCTCCGCTGTTTAAGGAGGCTAATTTGTTTTCCTCATTAACTAACAAATCATCTTCCTTAAACACCAATTCATTTGTTACGATTTTGGAAGGCAAAGCAGTCTTTTATGAAACAAAAAGCCATAAATCTATACTTTCACTTTGCAAATAATGTCTCATCCTAGTCTTCCATTACAAATAATTATTTCCATCAAAGTACGATGGTCTATGTGTGATTTGTCCTTCTAAACTAGCTAAGGGAGCAAAGTTGTTTATAATGTGTGTCATAAGATCTTTTCTCACTAAATCGCTAGATTTGTGAAAAATGTGAGACATAGGCTTTGATACCAATTGTTAGGTCTATATGGCACCTACGAGGGAGGTGAATTAGGTGTTTCCAAAAATTACTTTTAAGTTGCATAGCCTAATTTATCAAACTTATAAAATGCAAAATCTAAACAAAACTTTCAAATTAAACAAACAATATAATGTAAGTGTGTAAAATTAAAAGAGTAAAGGGAGAGAGACATAATACGATTTATTCTAGTTCGAAGCTGTTCACTTGCTCCTATGTCTAGTCCTTATCACCACTTGTTAAGATTTTTTCACTATTGTAATAAAAATAATACAACGTTAGATAATAAATTTCCTTTTTATGGCATAAGGATAACCTTCCCTTTTTTCTTTTTTCTTAGACTAAAGAATAACCTCACAATTTCACAAAACAACTTTTGAAAATATTTCATTTAATCTCACTTTGGTGAATAAAAGAGGTTTACACACACTTGAATGATGTAAGAAAACCAAATGCCTCATGAACACACACACTTCACAAAATTTACTTAGAATGCTCAAGAGCACTTGTAAGAATGCTTAGAAGACTTGTTGGATGCAAAACACATACTATAAATACCTATTTATACATCTTAAGGCAAACTAGTTGTTTATAATCGTTATAAAAACTAGTCGTTTACACTTATTGCAAAAACCAGCCATCATAAAAAAATTAGTTGTTATAAAACTGGCCGTTTATAACCATTGCAAAAACTAGTCATTATAAAAATTAGGGTTGGGCTTCTACCCGATCAAGCCCAAAACATATCAAACTTAACCAATTTTAATTCTAAACCCAATTAATCATATTTCAACACATATTAATCCATACCCAACATATTTTATACAATTATACAAATTTAACACAACCAAAAACATCTAAGTTTAGTAATTTTCTTTAAATTGAAACTTTCATTTTTTATCTTATCCCTTACTTTATCAATTTTCCAATTTATACAATTTAACCAACTTTATTAATTCATGCATTCTTATTCAAAAACTTCATACATCAAGAATATTTTTTACATCAATTACATAATTTCTCTTGATTATGTATCTATATGCATTTTCTAAGTTATTTATGTAAATATGCATAAATGAGCCTCTTAAATACCCAAAATTAGCTAAAAGAAACTTAAAATAAAAATTAAATAAATTAACCTATATCAAATCTAATTTTCTTATTTAATGACTTGAGTCTTCATATATGATCTTTATAAACTTCGATTAAGCTTCAAGATTCTTTAAGTAAATTAACCCATACTTCATCCATACACCTATCTTTCAACAAACTTAGACAAATAATAGTGATAGAATTGTTTTATCATCATGAAAATATGGTGGAACCTCCCTTGGTTCAACACCCTCTAAGACAACTATATGTTCATTATTAAATTTGATTCAATATTTATCAGATTTGTTGATAAATCCTTAAAATGAATTATAATCTCTCTTGAGCAGTATAACTCATATTCTTTTGTTTGATTAATTAGAACCTATATAGATTGTACTTTAGCTCATCCAATTAAGGTTTTGATTAAATTAAAACCTTAATTAGATGTATTGCTATAATCTATATAGATCATATGATTTTTGTTAGGTTTGAATCTAACCTGAAAGACTTATATAAGCCTTTCTCTAATACCTTATGCAAGCCACTTTATCTATGAAATAATTTTTTCATATAAATTATTTTTCAATTTTGATATATAAAATCAAATATAGAAATAACTCAAATTCATTATAATATATCCATAGATAAATCTAAGGTAAATTTTGGAATTCTTACATTGAATTAAAAAAACAACAATTAAACATTATATCTTAAGATTCTTATCATTTAGACCCCATAATAAAAACACATCCTACAAATACTTATTTATACATATTAAGGCAAACTAGTTTTTTATAGTCATTATAAAACTAGTCGTTTACAACCATTGTAAAAACTAGCCATTACAAAAAAAATTAGTTATTATAAAAACTGGCCGTTTATAACCATTGCAAAAACTAGCTGTTATAAAAACTAGGATTGAGCTCTCTGCCCAATCAAGCCCAAAACATACCAAACTTAACCAATTTTAATTATAAACCCAATCAATCATATTTCAACACATATTAATCCATACCCAACATATTTTATACAATTATACAAATTTAACATAACCAAAAAATGTAAGTTTAGTAAAATTCTTTAAACTAAAACTTCTATTTTTTATCTTATCACTTACTTTATCAATTTTCCAATTTATAAAATTTAATCAACCTTCTTAATTCATGCATTCTTATTCAACAAATTTATACCTCATTAGATTAGTCACCTAGTTAGTTGCTAAATATTTAATTTATGTCCTCTTTCTTACAAAAACTCTCAACCCACCTACCATGTGAGCTGTCAAGAGTGGCACAAACACCGGCTTACTTGAATTGACTGGTTCGATTTCGAACTTCTCGAGTATGGAAGCCACCACATACTTCATCTGAATGAAAGCCATCTCCTTCCCCAGACACACCCTCGGGCCTGCCTGAAAAATCGGGAACTTGTAAGGACATACCTTCTTTATTACTCTTCTTTTTTCACATTCGAGAAACCATCTTTCTGGTTTGAACTCGGACCAATCCTTTCCCCAGATTCCCTCCATTCTTCCCATTCCATATGGGAAGTAAGTCACTCTATCTCCTGCCCGGACGACTGTGTTGTCCGGCAATGTATCGTCGGTCGTGGCATGCTTGGAATCCCAGACTACTGGTGGGTATAGTCTCATTGACTCACAGATACATGCCTCCAGAAAAACTAAGTCAGCTAATGACGCATAATCCGCCATTGTTTCCATCACATGCTTAACTTCTTTCACCAGCTCCGATTGTGTATTGGGGTGGCGGGAAAGCAGCCAGAGGAGCCATGTCATTGCTGCTGAAGTCGTGTCTTTCCCCGCCATTATGAAGTTGATGATCATGTCTCTGATGAACACCTCCTTATGATCCGCCAGTATCAGCCTGGAAAGGAAATCTTCACTATTTTGATTCTGTCCTAATCCAATTTTCTTCCTCCTGTTTGCAACTATCTCAGAAACATACGTATGAACTTCTTCAACAGCTTCCCTCAGCTTTCGCTCTGATCCGATCCCAAGCCATCTCTTTATCTTCCATACCATGAACACAGACGCAGCTCCTCGCTTTGCGCATATCTCTGATGCCATGTCAAAAGCTTTGATGAGAGGAGGTACCGGTAACGAAGGATCTAAAGGACATGGATCAGTCCCCATAGAAACCTTACATATCATCTTGAATGCAAGCCTTCTAAGCAACTCCTGCAAGTCCACATCTTTCCCCGTTTCCGCCAACAACTCCAGTACAGGCAACAACTGTTTTCCTACTTCCTCCTTCAATGTCAGCATGAAGAACTCTCGGAGGGACTTGGCCGTGAACTCATGGCTGGCCAGCCTGCGTTGTGTGCGCCAAAGCTCCCCATCCACGTTGAATATGCCATAGCCAAGAAGGTCCCCAAGAACTTCGGTGAAAGGCTTTCCTTTTGGGAAGTTATTAAAGTTCGTTTTGAGAATATACTCGACATTTTCAGGGTTAGCCGTCACAACGGTTCGACGTGCACCAAGCCGGTGAACAACAATGGTGTTGGTTGCCGATTCAGTTAGCAGCTCAGTGTACCAATCCAACAGGCGGGTTCGGTTCTGATGGTAAGAAATCAAGCATCCAATCACAGGATAGCTTTGTGGGATGTAACCTGATGAGAACCTGGGAAGTTTTCGAGATGTGAAAAGAATTACAGTGACAAGATAAAGAAATAGCAGCATGCCTAAAAGAAGGAAGGACTGGAGATGAAGATTGGGAGAGATCAGAGATGTGAAGGTTTCCATTTTAGCATGCACTTAATCCAAGTGAAAAGTGGTCAAGCACATGATGTATAGCCTAAATCATATATAAATTAATCTAACCATAAAATATTGGAAAGTATTTGCTGGGACTTTGCCATTTAAGGAAAAATGTCTACAATATTTAAAATGTCTCTGTGTATTTTAAATAAAAATATGTATAATTAGTAAATACTTATTATTCCTATAAAAATTGAAATATTCTTACATATTTTACATATATTTAAAACATATATAAGAGTATTTTGGTTGCCTTCCATCTTTTAATTACATTATCTATAATTTTATATGAAGAATTACTAAATTCATTCACTTGTTGCCATTATTCTTTAATTTCTTGTTTAGATTTATCTTGTATAAGTACTTGAAGTGATGATCCATTTCTAGAATTTGTACTAAACTTAATTTGTTATTTTCAATTACCTGAATTAATAGAGTTTAAAGATAGGAGTATTTTTCATTTTTATAGGACATTCACATGGCAAAAAGGGTCCACTTTATGTTTTTTTTTTCTAAAGAAAATAAAAGAAAACATAAAAATAACTCAATATATTATAATTATCCGTCATCTTGTAAAAGAATCAAAGCATGTTCATATTTTTTAAATATATTTTATAATATATAAAAACATTTTAATATTTTCACGAGTCTTCCGCGTAATAATTAATACTTCAAAAGTGGGTCTATGTAGTAGGGCTTGAAGTTCGGCCATAAATTAATGGCTTTTGGTGTTTGGTGGTGGTACCAAAGGGATTCGGAGGTTATTATGAAGCACCAATCATGGAGGTAACATGTAGTGTTTGCACCTCTTCAACCGTTAATTTTTAAATTTTCGACTAGCTGGCTAGTCTGCTTCCTGTTTTAAATATGTCGATTGCACACGTTTTGGCTGATTATGATAATCTTTTTCTTTGGCATGTTATATTATATGCGACAATTCATTGCAATAACGTGTCCGTTCCTCAGTAGGAAGAAGTAAAGGAAGTAAAGGAGAAAAAGAGCTAAATTCCATGTTTTTTCTATAATAATTTTCGATACTTACGTTAAAAGGCAGATTTGATTTTTTACATTATTTTGAGTTGATTTAATGTTGTGAACTTCCTAAATTAATAATAACAATATTGCATAATTAATATAATTTATTAATTAATAATATATTTTTAAACATATGAGAGTATTTTAGTATAAAATTAAATTAAAATTTATTTTTAATTGCTACTATTAAATTAATTTTATCACACATTTCAATCAAATAAAATTTTATTTTTAATTTTTATTATAAATTTAACTAAATAAATTTTTATTTCTTTATAATAATAATAATAATAATAATAAATATCAAATTACCTCTTATATTTATTTAATTTATTAAATACCTCCTTGCACTTTAAAAAATATCAGAAATTCCTATATTTTACAATAATTTTAAAGAATCCTTTAATGCTTTCTAAATAGATCCTAAATGTTGTGGCAAGATAACTATACATTGGTACTGATATGTCAATTGATGTAATAAGATGACTATACAATGGTGCTTATGTGGCAGTTGACGTGATAAGTGACAGTGACATTATGGCGTGCATGGGGTGCAATAAAATTTTTGCAAAGTTAAGGGGGTATATAAAATTTTTTCAAAGTTCAGTGAATGTATGAAATTTGTTTAAATCATAAAGTGTAATTTATTCTATTTTCCTTTATTAAA
>JAOXYD010000135.1:3103401-3114207 GCA_028565735.1 Pinacopodium congolense
ACCCCACACCTTTATCGAAGAGTGAAGAGAACGTGGACTGCGAAATCTGTAGATCTTTCAGGAGGATAAGAATATGAGCAACCAATCCCGTGGCTGGGGTCAATGGGAAAGCTCCCATTCAATGCCTACAACCGATAAAGGGCAGAAAAGTAGAGTATTATTGAAAAAGACAAGACGCAACCAACCCCTTGATGTGAAATTTTCTGTATAAAAAAATGAAGATACGTGCATGGAGGAAGAAAAATACAAAGTCTGCAGCTTGTTCACATACGCCACTATTTTATCAAATAATGATATATGATTACTATTTTAATTCATTCATTTTGCTTTCATCGTCAGTCAAAATTATTTTGGTTTTAATAATGAATAGAAGCAATGTTTTGAATTTTATTTTGTATCAGTCATACGTAAAATAGAATTGATCTATTTCGTATTGAATTTAAATATCGATTGGTACCAACCGATATTATCAATATCAATTGGTACCAACCGATATTATCAATATCGATCTGTATTGATCGGTACAAAAAAATATATATTAAAAAAATTTAAGAAATTTTTTTTATATTTTGACATTTTTTTAATTTAAAGTTAAGTTGAAAATTATATAATATAATACATTTATAAATTATTTTACAAATTTTATAAAATATAAAAATTAATTTATAATTTTAAAAAATTATGTAGTACCAGTATTAATTAATACCATTATAATATCGTTTTAAAAATAAATTCAGTACCAGTACCGATACAATATTCAAAACCTTGAATAAAAGTATCAACTTGGCATGGAAATGATTATGAAGGATTACAACACAATATAGGAAATAAACCCGACTACGATTATAAAGATTTAATAATCAGAAACTATTTAAATATTAGAAGCAATTTGTCCTTTTGGGGGGGATTATTCAATGATTATTGTTGAGAAAAATACTATTGCTATCTTCAAATTGTATTTCAACTGTTCCCAATGTCTTGAATCTAAGGAGCTTGCCTCGTTAAGCAAGCTTCTGAGATTTAAATTATCAAATTGTAGTTACTATATTGAATAGCCAGATTCAATACCTTATATTTAATTTATTAAATTAATAATTTTAGTTAATTACACTCTATAAATGAATCAATTATTTATTCATTAATGTTTCTTTTAATTAATATAAAATTTACATCATTCAAATATTACTAATTTATTTATAGATATTTTACTCTACTGAAGAATTTTCTAGTAATAATCCACATCTCAAGTTGATAACCAACATGATGCAACAAAATTTTTACACATAATTCTAACATGTAGTACAAAGACAACCAGTAACTAGTACACTCCATAACTATTAACTATGCAGTATTACATATCTTCCCAAAAACTATACAGTATTACAAATTTTGAAGATAACTGGATCAAAGATTTTAATAACTATGGAGAAAGTTACTGAAAGCTTCATTTGCTTGTTTGGAAATAAAAACTAAAAGTTCAGACAGTTTAGTAAAAGAGGTATTGAGCTTTGAGGCATTATTATTGCAAGTGAAGTACAATAATCTAAATCAGATCAAACTAAATATGTACTTACGACTACATATTTGAGTGACCAACACGGACTTGAACTCGGTGCCACGAAGTGTTCAGAATCCCTCTCAAATTCCAAATATCTTCAACACTCTCCGGTTGGACGTTTGCAGCTGAATCCACCTGCAAATGATGAGAAGAAGAAACGTTATGGCTTGGATAATCATAACTTTGATGACAAGCACATATGGGAGTGCTGCATCTCATTTCAATGCCAATCTAGGACCTAATTATGATTAATGTTATATCACAAAAAAGTTTTTAATGGATATTTATCGAGGTCGGTGCTAAGTTGATGGGATCTAGTGTAACAAGTTCTTCTACTCTCTACCAACCATCGATCAATCGATCGAACTAATTGTTTTCATTCCACTTTCATCAGCTGGGAATTTCTGGAGTTCTATAAGCAGCATGCATAAAGAGTTTATACTCCATAACGACAGCCATTGGTGCATTCGGTGATTTTCGGAGCATGAAAGAACTCAATGATGGATGGATGGCACTTACAGCTTTCGCCACGATTTCCGTACTGTTCAAGACATCAACTGTGACCTCAAACAGCACCCAAGCCCATCTGTCGCTGTTGATATCCTCTGCAATGTATGGGACACCAGGCTTCTGGTACCTGGAGGCTTCCACCCAGGTTTTGCCACCATCAACAGACACATCTACTCTCTCAATTCCTCTTCCACCACCTGATGCTGCATATCCACTAACTTTAACCTGGAGAAATAAATCGAAAGCAGAATACTAAAATGTTTCTATTTCTGGAAGGATTGAGATAATCAATCATCAAAAACACCAACAGGATTTGAGGGGTCTTATGTCTCATTCCAATTTAAGAACTATAAAATATCTACTTTAAATAATTAAAAAATCCTGAAGTACGAAAGATACAGGTTAGCAGAGCAGATCAATGAAATAATTGATGGATGATGACAACTTGAAGCAAACATGGAAATTGCCAAGAAAATAATGATTCAAAATAGGACAAAACTTCGAATATGAGCCAAGAGATGAACATATATATGTACATGGACATGAAATAATATTTATGACAGCAAGAAACTAACCTTTCCGGGCTTTACCGAAGTTAAATCCTCTAAAGAACAAATGGCACACTGTCAAGCAGAGAATCCAAAAAATTTTGAAATGAAAATCAAATGTACATGAAGACTGAAAAACCTTCCTATATAAAAGCCTAGAGGAAATAAATACCTGGACTGGGAAATCCATCTGTGGCCTCCTGGTAGACCAATTGATGTTATCCCAATTCACTGATGGAGGAAACATCTTGTAATCCTTTTGCATAAAGAAGCCCTAAAAGATAATTCTAGCATATGATGATTGAAATGGGCGAACTAATTTAAAACTTAATTTAATATAAAGCATATCATTTTTCAACCTGACATTGCTCTGCAATTATGTTAATATGATCCAACCATTTGACAGAACGGGCACCGATAACACCTGGGACAACTACCCTTAATGGATAACCATGATCCCTGTTTAGAGGCTTCACCATGGGTTAAAGGATAGAAGTTAATTTTTGACAGTGAATAGAAAATTGCAGATTCAAGTGTACATTGTTAGAATCAACAAGACTGACTTAAGAGTGCACATAACATTCTGAAAATACCAAATTGACATCCGGAAAATTCACAGCTTTTGACAAGCAGTATGCCTCTCATGATTAATATCCCAAAATGTGCATGCCACAAAAGAGAATAGCACACAAAATCTCATGTCTTAAATAGAGAAGTAAAATAAGAATAAGAATAGTATTTACAAGATGTTCAGCAGCCACATTTAGTTGTGAGCATAGACACTAATCATTCACAAGGTAAGTGAAGGCTCAGATGAACCTGTTCCTAAGAAGTAAAACTCCAAAGAAAGGAGAAGAAGAAGGAAGTGCTGTTCTGGATGAGCATATTCTAAATGTCGGAAAACAAAAAAGAACATCATTTTCCTTGTACAATGCATGCAAGATGTGGGAAATGGAAATTTTTTTAACAGAAAAAGGTTGTTTCCGTCATGCCATACTTTAGTAAATGGTAAGAAACAAACCTACTAAAGATCTTATTCACAGAAGCAACATCACTAACCTCTCCACTCAAAAGATAAAATCACTGAAGCAACACTTACTAACCTCTCCATTCATTTCATAAGCAAGCAAAACATCAGATTCAGGGTTTGTGGCCTGGCTAAGTGGAATCGATGCCTTGTAGGGGCCTCCATTCTCCTCCTGCACATACCAGTATTCATAGGGAGAAACATGTACATAAACAATTTCAACCACAAAGATACACCAAACAAATGAACAAGTTTCCAAGGACTACTGAAGAAATATCAGCATTAATACCTTACATTTATCGATGCTAACAAATTCGACATGCTTTCCACCTGATTTTGTGGTGCTTGTCAATTTGGAAATGCCAACAAGTTCAAGGACATCAGCCAATTTGGCACCACCCCAAACAGCTGAAAGGTACTCAAATAATTAGAAGTATAATATGTGAACTCTCCCTGAAAAGCTAAGGGTCTCTTCTCTTGGTGTCAATGACTAAGAACACATAATGGATTAACACTTATTGCTTTACCTATCTCTGCATTTTTATTTTCCAAGTATCAATTGTCTATAATTAGCAACCCAAACACAAAGTCTAAATTTCAAACAATTTGAGTTAATTGATCCTTCCATATAAAGATCAGCAAAGCATAGATGTGAACCATACTAAAAGATTAGTAAATAAATCATCATGGGGCATTAAAAAAATAGATGTTAAAAAGTACAAATACACGCATGATTTATAATTCTTAACTCAAAATTCACAAAAACAAACCATTTCCTATAGCAGAAACATCCCAGCCAACTCCTTTCACTGTTTTCACCTTGCTCATGGCAGTTCTTCTGTTACCAGCACACTATGCATCTCGTATGAACCAAATAAAGACAAAATTAAATAAAATAGTTTCAGTACATTAAGTAATCAAACATAGGCCAACTGATATGCATACTCAACATACCTGTAATGTGGCAGTGACATTATACTTTGGAAGCATCCTGTACTTTTATAATATACATGAATTCTTTAGACACCATTCAAAAGTAAAGAAAGGAATTTAATTGAAAAAAAAAGTTTCACAAACAACTCACCTGATATCTCTCATAACCAGTTCTCTGGGGTTATCGATTAGACCACAGATGGATATGGAATATCTGTTTAGGCGAACATGTAGCAGAACAACCTTAAAAAAATGTTAAGGTACAAGAAAAGCAGTAATAAAAAACGAAGTCGATGCACAACCTTTCAATGTCCTCAACCATAGGGATGGGTCCATGGTTTCTCTTGTAAAACAACTCCACAGGTGTTATGTACGAGCCAATCAATGCTGAACGAGGTGGCTCAGCGTTGAAAGGTTGCTGCATAAGAGTTAAACAAACCATTCACTCAGTCTGTTGAAGAATAAGCTCAAACAATAATGAAAGCATATAGACTGAAGGAGGCTCTCTTGTAAACGCTAAAATCATCAAAAGCCATGTGTCGTGGAATAAGAAGAAACCACAACGCAGAAAGTTTATATAAACACTCATCGTCGAGCTCAGCAGCCCAAAACATCCATCCAAAACAAATTCACATCAAGAGTATGACTAACCAATAGCATGATCAGAGAGTTACAATTCTATACCAGCAAAAGAACAGTCTTTCACCTAGAATCTCTATGGAAAACCTACCGAAAGAAAACTAGCAGTCCTTGTGGGAGAAAAATAAAAGCAGAAAAGCAAACTGCAAAAAAACCCAGAAAACAAAAGCACGATCGTATTGAAAGGATAAATGAATAAAAGTAAAAGAAGAAGCTTTGAGCAGAAGCAGAAGCAAAGCTGGCCTTGGCATTGATTCGAAGAGAAGGGTGACGAGGCGGGTCTTCCGAGTAATCCGAAGGTCCTCTGATTCCAGGCATTGTCAAAGATTCTCTTCAAGCTTCCTATGCTAAAGCTAATAATTTATGAGACAAACAGAAACCAAACGTAAAAAAGAACTTTGAAGATGCGCTTTTTCTTCGTGCTCGGTTGATACGGTGAGTGACGAGTGACGACAGGATATTTCTATCGAAAACGACGCTCGTTTATGGACCCACACCCCTTTGCAAAGGGCGATTGCGATACGGCACGAGAAGCCCCTTCCTCGGTTATTACGAACTACGGTGGTAATAGCACCTGGCTTTGTCTTCTTTCTTCAGTTCTTCTCTTTGTTTTCCTGGGGTTCATCGTCAATATGTCAAAGAAAGTGACATATATTCATTCATTTATCAAATTTCATATAAATTTTCTTGGCCCACTTTAGACGTAACCATGAATTTTCGGTACCTCATAGGTTAGAATTTGGTTGCGTCATAGGATTTGGTTGGGTAAGTGATCAATTTCCAGTTTCACCAGCCAGGGTTTTGACTGATTTGTGTATTTAAACTTTTTATAAAAAATCAGGAAGTATTAAAAAAAGACATTTTATTAAATTATTTTCAAAATATTTTAATAAAATTGACTTTTAAGATTAATTAAATACAATAATAAAGAATTTTTTGCACAATAATTTATGTTAAAACAATTTGATAAGAATTTAATAAACATCTTATTGTAGTACTTTTAATATTACAAAATATTTTCAAAATTGTTAAACTATATAGTTAACATAAGAATCAAATTGCCCCTAAATAATTCAACAAATGTACAAATTTGATTTTAACATTTAACTCTATTTAAATAAGATTTTAACATTTTATCAAACTATAAAAAAATATCCTAATATTTTTAAAACGTCTAAAAAGAACATTGACTTCAACAGTTAATTACATGTTAATGTAACTTTTTAAAAATAATTTGTCTATTTTAATAAAATGATGTCAACTTTACTTAGTTCTCTTCTAACGATGTAATAAAATGGAATTGAATGTTAGTTTGATACTTAAGTGAGGAGGTGAATTAAGAGCTTTAAAAAAATTTAAAGGGTGCTCCTAAATTCATCAAAACTCAATTACATTTGCAAAAACAGTAACTTAATAATATGATTAGTATAAACAATTTAAACAAATCCACAACTTATAAATTAAACAATGATATATTTATAATTTATAATTAAACAACAACAAATAAAACTGATTCATCAACAATATAAACACAACTTAAAATAAAATCTTGAAAGTAAAAGTATAAGAAAGAAGAAAGACAAATGAATTTATCTTAATTTGAAGATGTGCACTTTCTCGTATATTCAATCTCCAACAAAACTTAATGAGATTTTTCACTATCAAAAATACAAGCACAAATTATTTTTCAAAACTTAAGAATAACATTTATAATCATTTTTCAAAGAGTAAGAATAACCTTCACTTTTTTTTTTGTTGCAAGGCTTAAGAATAATCGCTTCCCCACAACTATTCTACCTTTAAACAATACATTTTTAAAAAAATCAACTCAAACTTAAAATGATGTATTAAGAAGCTCACAAACATTATGAAATTGATGCAGAATTGTGCCAAAAAAATCTCTCATAAAAACAACTCAAAGTCAAACTCAAACTTCTCACGCAAAGCTTTTCCATGCTTAAATCACTTGTATGACTGATTTTTAAATACTTGGAGCAAAGTATATATTTTTAGACATAAAAGCTCAAACTAATTGTTTATGACAATTGTCTAATATTTTAATACATTAATTTTTACCCCAATTGAGAAATAGTTGTTGGTGCGTAAAATATGCTAAGTAATGGCGATTACCATTGAAATACAACAACGTCATTGATGTATCGCCTTTGTAGTTCACTTCAACGGTGGTTCACAACTGTCATTGATCCCTTGCTTCAACCATTGTTGTGGCATCTTGAAAAACACACTAAAATTTGACAAAAACATTTTCAAATACCCTAAATATTTTAAAATATTTTTCTTAATTCAATCACGTTTTAAAAATCATCCCAAAATATTTTTAGCTTATTAAAAATATTTTCATAAAATTCTTCTTGATTATACATCCTAAACAGATATACTACATTATATATGCAAATATACATAAATAAATCTCATGAACTACAAAAATGAACTAAGTAAAATTTATAACAAAAAATACAAGTGAAACCTATAAGAATTTTATCTTGATCTTGCAACCATTTGAAAGTTCATCCATTCACCAAAGGCTCCACATTAATAATTCATATCTAAATTCTTTCATACTTCAACTTTAACACTTATCTTTTAAACACTTAAAACACAACAAAATATTAGTTCAAATATTGTTTTATCATCATTAAGATAAAGTGAAACTCCATTAGTTTAGTCATCTCCCATTTTTTTATGAAAACAAAATCACGTGATATCATAAAATATGAAACCATACATATTCACTAATCATTTAAAAAACACTCAATATCATATAGTCATTATTCAAAGATGTAATCCTATACATGATACCATAAACAACATAACTAATTCATTTTGAAATCAATATCTTAAATACACAGACATTTTAAAATTTTCATCATTTCTCATAAAGCACCATAAGCATTAAATTCCCAAAAATAACTAACTCCCCTTAAATTTATCATAATCATGCAACTATTGTCACAAAATCAAATTCAACTCATTTGGAAATTACTAACTCCCCTTAAATTGGTTAAAACTTATAACGTTCCCTAAGTTCATGTATTATAATTAAAATTCAAAAAATTCTCTACTACTTCCCTTTAACGAAACATAATATCACATATCTTTCCTCTTTTTTGAAATCATACAAAAGGTAATAATAAATATGTAAACAAATTCATAAACTTTAAAACAACACAAATCATAAACTTTAATTCATAAGAAACACAAGTAAAACAAATATGGAACAATCATGAAAAGTCACAAAGGCCTACCATCAACATGCTTAGCTCTCTCTGAAAAATTATGAACCATTTCCCACATATTTTGTTTTAACTCGAATTTGATCATTTCAAAAGTTCACAATGTTAAAATGACTCAAAATTGTTAAGAACTTTCTCAAAATTTGACAACATCTTATGATTCCCCCTAAAATAATGCATTACTATTTTCAAAAATCCAAACTTCACATGATAAGTATAAAAAGTATGAAGGAATCATTATAACACATTAAACTCATAGTCATAAACATCACTTGATGATAAACAAAAATGCATCTTTCCATAGGTAGATCAAAAACTTTTTACTTCTCCTAAACATAAATATTTTCAAATTTTAAATATCATATATCAAGGAGTAATATATAAAGAATGAAAGATGCTGAATGCACATCAAATGCCATCAATTTCTTCACACCTTACAAAAATTATGCATTATAACTAAGTTTATGGAGTTTTAAGAAAATTTAACTCCTCTTAAGGAAATTTTTTTTCAAGTTTTCAAAAACATCCAAAAATTCTAATATGACATCTACACGAATTATTCAATATCTAAATGTCATGTCATGAACTTTTAAAAACATACCTTAAATTTTTTAATCACTTTCAAAATACATGATGTTTGGTATCAAAAATTTTGATGCATCATGAATTTTTTCATGAAACTTGAGCATAGAGGCGATTCATCAAATTTTATAAAAATCTTCAAACCTTTTTAAACTTCTTTGTAAAAGCATATAATTTTATAACATCAAGGTTCCCACTCAATAAAAGTAGTGATGCAAATTCCAAAACATGAAAAGGAGGAATGAAATCAAAAAATAAAAAATATATATGATCAATGTCTATCTTCCAAGAATGTCCAAGTATCTCTACATACTTCCTTATACAATTTTTAATGCAATGTAAGATTAACATGTCATCTATAAAGCATCTAAACAATCAAAAAGCACTCAAGATAATATAAACGTCAAGCATAAGACAAAGATATATCACATCACTAAAATTGTTCTAAAAACAATCTAGACTCCATTATTCATGATTTTAAAACATTCAAAATATCAATCATAATTTAAATAATTAAATCATATTTATTTCATTCTATAAATAAGATGAAGGTATACCTCCCTCCCTTATTCATACATCACCAAATTCCACTTGATTTCTTCTTCTTTGATTCAACTTTGCATCTAAGTGATTTTCCTCTTCTTATACTCTTAAAGTTACACTTAATGGAGATATAAAGCAAATTCAACGATCCTTTGGTATCTATATATTGGATCCTTGAATATTAGTCGTGTACTATCACAATTATATGATAAAATATTAACGTTCTTAAACCTATTATAACAAAAATGAGATACATGTTAATAACCACAATAAGCATAAAATAAGAGTGCATGATATTTATATGCATATCCATGATCATATCTAGGTCTAAATTCATTATATGATTATGATTGAAAGCCTATAACGAGTAAAAAATAGGATAATATATACACAAATGATTAACCTTTTTAGATTTTTTCAATTGAGTGAGTAACCTTTAAAAATTTTCAATTGAGTGATTAATCTTTAAACAGTTTTTTATTTAAGGTAAAAGTGTTAAATCCATTAAGTCAATACTAACGTAACAAACGGACTTTACCACTTCAGCATCTACATGGCAAAAGTGCCATGTTAACATTCACATATACGCGCTCCCACCTTTAAAATTTTTTAATTTAATGAATAACATTTTAAAATTTTTTAATGCAGTGAGTAATCTTTTAAAAAATTTTCAATTTAGTAACTAACCTTCTAAAATTTATTCGATTCTGGTTAAAATTATTTTTTTATAAAAATAACAAGTGATTAATATGTCAATATTTTATTAGGAAGTATTATATAACGACTTCTAAACTTAATTAACAAATATATAACTTATTCATTTAAAATATTTAAAAATATTTTATTCAATTGAAATAATTTTTAATTATTAAAAAATATCTTATAATTAAATATTTTCAATTCAATTTAAACATATAAAAATTTTAAAATATAACATATAATTTTTTACAAGATATATACTTTTGATACCAAACATAATTGTAATTAAATTTATTTTTTAATTATATCCAAATTATGATATATACATATAATTAAATGTAGAAATTTTGATTGATATGACCGAGAAATTTTAAATAATTATTATAATAAATATAATACCATTATAAATTTTGAATTTTAATTTTGAATATTTTTAATTATAAAATATTTTCGAATAATTTAAAATTATAAAATAATACTCTAATCTTATCATTGAATTTAAAATATATTTTA
>JAOXYD010000135.1:3114307-3124542 GCA_028565735.1 Pinacopodium congolense
CTCTTTAGATTTAATAACGTAGTAGCATTAAGTAATAGGAAACATTTAACTTAAGCCATAACCTCACAAGCACAAATCATATAACTTATAGAACCAAAACCCTAGCCTAATTGATTAAGTCTTAAATACAAATTTAATTAACCTATTGCTATTTGTGGTATTAACTAGTGACAACTAAAGATCTCAATCCCATACCGAGGCTTTAAATGAGAAATCATAAATAGGGTAGTAAAACCTACACATAACACCTAGTTCTTGGCATTTAACCAATGTTTTGACTCAATCTTAGTGTAAAAAAAATATCAATTAAAACCCAATTTGTATCTTATAATCGCAATCTATTTGTTTCTTTAATATCTTCTAACCCATAGAAAATTAGCCTAGTATATTAAAATTAACTAAAATAGGATATATATTCAAAGAAAACATGATGAATAAGCAAGTAGAGATAATAAAACTAAAGTTTCAAGAATCTATTTAATAGTATTCAAAGGTTTACATAACTATCCAATAAAATCCAAATGCAATAACATGAAAATCAAAGTAAGAATAACAAAACAGCAACAAAACCCAAATGAAAGTAAGTTCTGATCCTTTTGGAACACAAAATATAAGAGTATTATCAAAATACAACTTGAAAGAAAGCTTAAAACACTAAAATAAGAAGAAACTAGGAAGAAAACAAGTAGCTACCAAAAGAGGTAATAAAAGTGATGAAATGGTTTTTCTCTTAGTCTTAAATACTCCCTCAACCAGGGTTAAATTATTTTAGAATAGAAAGATTCAAATTCACTTGATTTTTAATGTGAAATAGCACTTTTTAGGACATCAATGACATATAATAGTGCCATAAACAATTTCATGTATCAATAATAGTCGAAGGGTTTGATGGCCAAATATCAATGGCAGTCTTGGAGAGATCAACAATGCTATTAATACCCATCGTTGAAGCTCTAGATTTTGAGTTCTCTTCCAAACTTTCTCCAATTATTCTTTAAACTTGATCTTTTTCATTTAGAATTTGTCTCTTTAGGACCAAACATGTATTTTTTATTAATAAGAAACAAATTTAGGCATTTTGGCACTAAATTAGGGGTAAAACCATATTAAATCACATCTTAAAATAATAAAGAACACACCCTTATCAAATTTCCCTACATTTGAACTATCTCTTATTCTCAAACAATAACTGAAACACTCCACTAAATTGATCTCAATCAAAAGTAAAAAGCTAATTGAGTATAAATAGAAACCAATTAATGCCACTGATTTTAGTGTATAAATCTCAACTCTATCATGATAAAAGCATTGTTATCACACGCAAAACACATTGTTAGTAAGGAAGTGATCATCAATGTACAATATTAAGTATCCAAGTATTTTGATATAATTAATCATATAAATCTAGTCAATGATGTTCAAATAAAATAAAATAAAACATGAATTAAATTTAAAGCATTTAGTTGAAGATCACCTAATATTTTGACACGAGGGAAAACACCTTGTCATGAAAGACTCCAGGTTAATCAACTAAGATACTCCTTTTAGCTTATTTCAGATGTTATCTAACTTTTTAATACAAAGGTGAATGTTTTGTCATGAACGCTCCCAGTTACTTGGTTAGAACACCCTCTCAAACAGTTACTAGCCCCACTCATAAACTTCAACCTTTATATTGGTTCAAAGCCAGCAGAGTGAAACATATGCTCTCTTATTGAAACAAACACACATTTTTTTTAATAAGATATTAAGCACCTTTTCCGAAATTCACTTGAAAAATCATAAAAATGTTTTTAAACACTTAATATCATATAAAAAGGTCACTAAAAATATGCAAAACATTAAAAATAAAAACAAAACAAAATTATTTTAAGGTTATAAACCATTCAAAAGTTTAACAATGTGCAACCAAGTCAAAACCATTAATAGAATTCAAATACTACAATTAATAATTAACTAAAAATAGAGATCATATCAAGATGAAACATTCAAATAATCACTTTTGACATGTTCTAATCATCACTTTTGAACTCATAATAAACCAAAAACTTAAGTCTTAGTTCCCTACCCCTATATTAAATTGAAATTTGTTTTTAATTTTTAAAAAACAAAATAAGGACAAGAATTGGAATGGGAATAAGAACACTCCCCTGATATATGCAGACTATAGAAGTCCTTCTTGAAAAAGAATGCATCTCACTTGCACTCCTATAAAAAAAAGAAAGAAAAAAGTAAAGGCACTCAAATGGAGAGCAACTAAAAGACTATTTAGAAAAGAGAAAAGACATAAAAACTAAAGAAATGGTTGAGTTTCCTCCTAACAAGTGGTTGCTTAAGTTTTTTAGCTTGACCCCTTTCTCACAAATCATCCAACATAATTTTGTTCTTTAAGCTCCATCACATCCAAATTTTGAACTTGATACCCATCAAAATAATGCTTGAGGTGATGCCTATTGACCTTGAATTATTTCCCTATCTATTCACCCTTAATTTCAAGGCCCTCTGATTATAAACCTTGTTGACTACAAATGGATACGTCCATAATGCAATTTTCCTTAAAACAATCTGAGCCTAGAATGATAGATGAGAACTCTTTGACCAACACTAAATGTTTTCCTTGAAATATACCTGTCATGAAATGCCTTATTTTTCTCCTTATAAATGCGAGCATTCTCAAATGCTTCATGACGTAACTCCTCTAACTCCTATAATCGTACCTTCCCTATATGCACCAACAACATCCAGCTCTATGTTGAATTGCTTCACTGCTCAATAAACCTTATGTTCCAACTCCACAAGTAGATGGTAGGGTTTTCCAAACACCATCCTAAATAGAGACATCCCAATAAGTATCTTGTATGATGTTCGATATGCCTGCAAAGTATCATTAAGGCACAAGCTCTAGTCTTTTCTATTAAGATTAACTGTCTTCTCTATAATAGACTTGATATTTCAGTTGGATACCTCAATTTTTCCACTTTTTTTAGGATGATAAGTCGTGGAAACTATATGCACCACCTGGCATTTATAAAGGTAGCTTTACTTATTCTTTTGCAGAAATGTGTTACTTTATCACTAATGATAACCTAAAGTTTAAAATGAATTCCACACCTTTTGCCTTATATTTCACGGTCTCCACGCAATTTCATGACTCCAAGGCATAAAATGAGTTCCAAATTTCGGCCATTGCAAGATCATTTTAAGAAATAAAGTTGACGTCTTGGCAGATTTTGGCTGCCATAGTTTCATTTTCTTCCATGAAAATTCAGGCCGAAATGACACTGTGAGCTCAAAATAGCTTCACTTTGTTAGTTCATCAATGGCTTATGTGGTACTACATAGTTCTTCAACAAGAAAAGCCATTAAAGACGGTGAGAGACCTTCTTATAAGCCAGTTAAGCAGGCCCTGGTGGCAGGAACAAGACAGGCCACGGGTACCAGCAAGATTTTCCCTTTCCCTGACTAATATATAGCTGAACTTGCACCAGTAGAAAGGGAAATTCAAGATGCCTCAAACAATAACGTATAAATGCTATACTTCTATATTACAAGAACTGAAAATAGATGACATTTGGGTTCTCCCTCCAGTTCAGTGTGGTTACTATACAAATCTTTCTTTTGTACAGCTTGGCCTTAAAAGCATGCCTACATATTTATTTGCTTTTGACAGTTCGTGCACCACGACAGATCAAAGTCAAATCAAAGTCTCTGTATCGTATGTTTTTACAAATAATGTACCTTGATCATTTGTTTTACAGATGCTGTTCTTCTCCTGCTTACTGTTGCATCGCCATAATTCTATTCTTACAAGAAGCATGGATGGATCGATCAACTGCAATTAAAGGAGGATCCTAAACCATGTCAACAGAAAGTCCAATGAGCACTAAAGCGTAGTGGAGTCATTTATAAGATGTAATGCCTTACAGCAGCAAAGTCTACATTTTAAGCATGTAACTGCAGTACCCAGCTTGGCAAGCCAAATATAACAGCAATCAAGAATATGACATTTTGATGAATGGAAAAACAAAAAAGAGACCGTGTTTTGCAATGTGAGGAAATAACATTCGAGGAGTGTACCTGCCTTAATACCTTCCTAAGGCTGAGCTAAATTTTATGTAGAGCACTTGTCTGTAAGGCACGTTTGAGAAGAGATTTGTATGCTTCACTTCTTGACCATTCGTCAATTTCACGAGCACGTAGAACAGGAAGAGGATGCGAAAGTTGCCTGGTTTGAGCATTTCTGGAGAGCACTAGCATGTCAAGTATAGCTCCATCAATAGGCATACTTATTAATGATCTGTAGATAATCTTACTCACCTAATGTACCAGCCAATTGGATTTGAAGAAGCTTGGTCATAAGAACGTGCTTGTTCCAAAAATGCATCCACATTTAACTGATCAGCAATTGACGGGCTTCCCCCAGCTAATTTCATCAAAATAGAGATGACTACCTCTTGTAGGAGCAGAAAATAATCAGACAAACCAAAAGAGAGTATACAACACAATAATTTCCTGCAGTTCCAAGGCTTAGCCATTTATACCTTAGGGTCCTGAGCAACAAGAAGGGCTGCACGATCACAAGTTAGTTCGGCTGCTCGTAGCCAACGAAAAAGCTGTTCTTCTAGACTCTGAGCTATTAACCTACCCAGTCCTACAAAATTAACAGCAATAAGATGGTTCAATACCATACTTCAAGTAATTTTGTAATTTAAGTCAACTATCTATGAAATGAATGTCAAAGAATGAAGCTTATAGGCATATTCTATTACAGAAATCATAAGTTCACTCTTCTAAGAATGTGCAAATGTCAATAAGAAATGAAACTCATGTGACTCAATGTTGCCATTTGAAGTAGCTGAAAACTTACGGTTTTCAGAAACAACTGGTTTGTTTGGATCTCTAAGAAACACCAAAAATCTTGAAAATGTTGTTTAATAAAAACCATTGTTCACAATAATCGTTTAACAAAGGTTATATGAAGTCATAAGAGTTACTCAATTAGGGCAATGAAATTCAACCAAATACAGAGGAATTCCCACAATGTTGAAGTTTACAAGACCTACAGGAATAGTGAATACCCAATAAGTTGTACTTTCAGAGTCCACATACGCCATTATACGTCCATATTCACGTCAATGTTTGATTTGTTGGAAAACAGTATCACTTTGGAACCTAAAACAAGATAACGACACCAAAGCACCTACCAGGAACAGTATAGGCTCCGAGCGTAAGAATGTTTGCAAAAGTAAGCCACACGCCATGATCACATTTCAGATGACCCAACTCATGAGCCAAAACTGCCTAGAATTTAAAGCATAAAACCACCAATTAGTAGTCTTTCAATTAAGTGGATGGACAGATAGGCGTACATGTAATCTAAGAAGTATATTCAAAGTCTAAAAGCCTGTCCGTGAATCTAATAAGCACTATTATACCGCTATAATAGTTTGATTGAAGAAGCAACAACTAAAAGTTGAAAAGATGTTTGGATGAAGAAACAATGCAATACCTGCAACTCTTTCCGTGTCAAAAGCTCCACTAGGCTGGTGTGCACCACAACAAATGGCTTTTTCCCACTTATAGCTAAGGTATAAGCATTTGGTACAGGACTTTGCCGCACATACAGGTCAGGAGGTTCAATGTTCAGTATCTCTGCTGCCTCAGTCATCAATTTATAAAGTTCTGAGAGCTGTATAAAAGATAAGATAGTTGGATCAGCAAACAACTGCTTTAATCCTGGTGATTAGAGAGCAATACTTAATATGAAAACAAGTTAAGACAATCATAATGCAACTAATCAACCTATGCTTTCATAATGGAAATGGATCCAAAAGTATTAGAATGCCAGATGGATTTAAACATGTATCCGCTTAAAGCGCCTTGCCACCTTTCAAGCAAGTAAGAAAACGTTCAGTAGGCATATGGGATACTTCTGGTAGGGTCGAAAAAGAAAAAAGATCAAAGCAAACATCATCTAACATCTACGCAACGGTACCAACTCCTTCTGAAAAGAAAAACAAGAAAGTACCTGATTCTTCGAAACCTTAACTGAAGTCCCAATATTTTCAAGAAGCATGATTTGCTCTGTCACAGTTCCTGCAATCATGCACAAGGGAAAAGTTTCATGAGAAAACAGAAAGGAAACAATTAGTTAGAAACCACAGTAGGCTTGAGAAGGAATGAAAATTTGAAGAAATAAGTTGTGGAAATGGTCAAGCAGCTTCATTCAGATTGTCATGGTAGACAAGGAGAGAAATATGCCAAAAAGAACAAAATCAGAGAAGACAAAATTAAGTGAACCATCCATTGCAGATAACAATTTCCCAATTAAATGATGATTAGTAAGCGAAGCAGGAAAGCTGTAAAGGAAATTTTGAGTACCTAACAAAGCCTTTCCAAGGTCATTTAACCCCGGAATCATCTTCAGCATCAGCGTGTTCTGGAGGTAATAAAAAGGAAATCAGAAAGAGTAAATGTCCCACTTGGACTTCAAAGGAAACTGGCAAGTAATGAGTTACATGTAAGGGAAACGTAATATCTTCTTCGTAAATCAAAAGCAAGTTATAAATAACCAACAGAAAAAAGCGAAGAAACAATGAATGGATGGGACAACGAACAATACCTGCTTATCAAGAGGATGCATAAAATCATCAGCATCAAGATCGCGAAAGACTAGATAAGAAGAAGAAGAAGAAGAAGAAGAAGCGGTAGCTCTTGAAAGTAAAGAAACCCTTGGAAACTTGTAGATGAAGGAGGATAATCCGACAAAAGTGGAAGTATGCAAAAACCCACCAGGAAAACCGATAGAAGAAGAATGACTGCTTATCTTTTGGGGTAAGCAGAGAGAGGAAAGAGGCACAGATGCCATCGAACAAGAATAAAGCAGACTTTTGGGGTCACTTTGCTTAGGGAAGTACAAGCAAAATCAAAGCTTTAGCTCTGTGATTAGCAGAAGAGTGACAATTAAAAGGCTTTAACCGATATTTTTGAGGTGGGTGACTCTGCAACTTGGTGTCCACAGAAGAAACTCAATGGCTACAGTTTTGTGTGGAGGTGGGACCCCCTCCCGATTTTTATTATATAATAATAAAATCATTTTCTTTATAATAAAATGGCCGATTGCGTTTCCTTTCTTCTTGGCTCTGAAAATCTGCTAATAGAGCTCAGCCTGCATCTCCCTTTCTTCTAAGGATCATTACTTTTTTCTTCAAATGTTAGTATTGGTTCTCTTAACGACTACTGATACCACCTTCATCAACGGAAGTTTTCTTATTTCTTCTGTTAAAAATTGATTCTTTATGTATAAAGATTGGTAACTTGATTAACCTTATATACCCTGTTTTCTCGTTTCTTGAATAATTTGATAATAAAGGAGGAATTCGGTGAATCGACCGCCAACACCGGATGATGCGGTGGAGGATCAGGGGGAGAAACCACCTTCGCTGCAAGATATTATCAACATGAAGGTAACTCCCGTATGCTCGTTTCTTTTTTCTTCCTTATTTCCTTTAACTAGCAATGTGTGGTTAATAAACATCAATTGAATGTATAGTTGATTGAGAGTGGAGAAAAGGAACGGTTGATGGATCTCCTTAGGGAAAGGCTTATTGAGTGTGGTTGGAAGGATGAAATGAAAGCTCTTTGCAGGTTTCCTTCTCCCACTTTTTATTTGTTTCTTTCTCCCTTTTTGCTTCTTTTCTTTCAGTTTGTTTACTACGAACAGTTGACGGGTTTTGTCTTCTAATATCTTTGTTGATTATTGCTTAGAATGACGGTAAAGGGGCGTTAGACTGTAAATTAACTGATCCGATTCTCTGCACCGTCGAAATTTTGTACTTGTGTCTCCCAATCGAGTTTGTGTAGGTAGATACATACTTTTTGCTGAACTAGGAAGACCGGTAGTAGTTGTATACTTAAGCAACCCCTTTTGGTCCCTTGTGCTATTTTTTCCTTTAATGACACTGGTTTTAGTGAATAAAACAACAGAGTTCAGGTTGACAATGTATGAAGCTCTGGGTTTCAGAAGAGCTTTTGCAGAAATTAAAGACTGGCTTTGATAGATTTGCTTACAGCTTGGGATTATGCCTGCTTTCCTGTTTCCATGTTCAAGCAAAATTTTTTTTTTTTTTTGGGTTAGGGGTACTCCTAAAATTATTGGGTATCATATTGAATGAATATATGATTGCTATTACCCTTGAGCACGTTTCTGCTGCCATTTCAACCTTCGGTTCTCTTTTTACTCGGTAGGATATCTACTCCTAATTATTTTAGTTGCCAGAGGAAGCAGAGGATCTTCCTGTGTATTGGCTAAGGCCTGAGCATTGGATTTTGAAAATATCACTTTTGGAAAGAAGTTGATAACTCGTTATAGAATGAGTAACAATGTCTATAAATCAAGGGTCTGAAGGCATGGCGCATATTTACTAGAAACTTCTTTCAAGAGCTTCTGCTGGGGTATTACTTCATCTCTAATAACCTATAGTTTGAAATGGATGTGTGAAATGGAGGCTGCTGTCAATCCTGTCGTTGCAAAAGTGTAATTAGAATCTGTTTCCAGGCCCTGGCAGTCATTGCAATAGGCATTCATGCAATTGATTTGATAACTATCCTAAAAGAAATTACTAATTATCGGGGCTTCCTTTCATCGAAATCCTGTAGGGATCTCTGTTTTCTGGGACCTTTGAGTTGAAACTTAGCTATTATTTTTTCTTGTGAGTGTTGTATTGTTATTTTCAATCTCTCTTTGACTTCCATTGCATCGCTTTGATAGTTTTCTATGTTTTTGCCAGCACTTTGTTTACTGATGAGGAAAGCCATTCGAAATGGAATTAAATTCTGAGCATGAGATCCATCCATTTTGATTATTGTAGGGAATTTATAGAAGAGAACGGAAGGGATAATGTTACAGTGGATGACCTCGTACATGTAATTACACCTAAAGGCAGAGGTGTGTATTTCTTTGTAGCTTTTTTTTGTAATATCTAGAAAGGAAACCTCCTTTTCTAGTTATAAGAAGTTGCTGTATGTGTTTTAGCTGATTAGGAACTGAATATTCAATATCAGAGATTATACATTCTCTCGTTCCGATGCATTTCTTTTGCCATGCATGTCTTTTGTTTTCCTGGTTAAGCTTGTAAGGTCTCTATTTCTGCAATAATCCGTTCTATCTCAGTTCTTTTCCTGCATCGTATTACTCCTATCTGAAAGTTGTTTTATCCTTGCCTTTGTAGCATCTATCCCTGATTCTGTAAAGGCCGAGCTGTTGCAAAGAATTCGTACTTTTCTAGTTCAAGCTCCTGTTTGATATGTCAATCTTATTACAAGCAGTTAAATGCAGAAAGAAATTCAAGTTGCTAAATGAAATCGAGCCGTTGTCTATCATCATCAAACCTAGGAAGGCATCTGGAGATATATTTGATTTTCTTCAGACAAATAGATGAAGCTAAACCAGGGTTTTCAAAACATTGACATGCTGCAAACTTCCATCATTTCAGTTGTATTTGACTATTTTGGTTGGCGTATCATCGCTTGACTTGTCAATTCTCTCGAAATTATGGTTTGTCGACTATACTCATTCTTCTTGAAGGATTCCATCAAAGGAACTCTTGAACTTATAATGGCTCTCAAGCTTGTCTTTGTTCCTCGAGCATCTACCTCTAAGGTTGTTCCTCTAGCCTTTGGCTTCATCACCAAATCACATCTTACTATAAAAACTTACCATCTTTCTTACTTGAATGTGATATATGAACGATTGAGGAAATGGTTTCATGCCATAAAGTTTGCCTTCTCTATGAACTTATGATTTCCATCTATCGACTCCTTAGGTCGGTCCTTCAAACTTTAGAAGCAACATAACTTGCATCTTTTTAATCACATGATCCACCTTTCTCCTAAATTGAAGGGATTTTGACAACCTGGATGGTATCTCCTCTTCAAAGAGTCGCATGGACAAAATACACTTTACTTGAAGGTTTGTCTCCCTTGAAAGTGGCACCATACACATCTTAGCTCCCTCCAAGATGCACACAGCATTGGCAAACAGGATTAGTATCATCTTGATAGCATTAAAGAATTCCATACCAAGAACTAAAGGATAATCATCCAAAGAAACAACTGAAAGCTTAATACGGCCACATCAATCACCAAGGCATATCTTAACTCTTTAGGCACTCCTATGTATGGTTAATGCCTTTAAGTTCATGACCTTGATCCATTCATGTTCCTCAGTAAACTTG
>JAOXYD010000135.1:3164411-3180843 GCA_028565735.1 Pinacopodium congolense
TCCATAGACACACAAGTAATGTTCCATATGAAATTCTCATATCGGGTCAGTTCAGTGAACTTGTTCTCTAACAAGCACCCATACGTTTCTTCAAGTATCTTCATACTTTAGTCTATGAGATCAACTGCTTCTTTCACAAGGAAAAACATATCGTGTGCCAGCCTTTACTCTTTATTAATGTTCAGTCTTAATAAAGTAATGATTATAAATAATTTAGGATAATATTTAATTATAATATGAATCTCATAATTATGATCTTCATCATAATTTTATTTATAAAACATATTTATTACAAGGACTTTATCTTATACATTAATCAATTAAATAAATATGTATACGATAAATAATACCCTTAGTAATGTATGTTATAAGTCTATAACCTACTAATTGGTTGTAATGCATAACTCAACAGTTTGCATGTTCATATATCTCATCTTTTCTTTCTCATGAATGTTTTGACCATTTGTGCCACATAAAAAATGAAGTGAACCCATTTTAAATTAAAAAAAATATAAATGTTCTTATGATTTTATTTGCTAATATTTTAATAAATGTAGATTATTAAAACCACTTTAAAATATTAGAAACTTAACAAAAAAAACTTTATTAATATTCTATTAGATTATTTCAAAGAAGATATAAATTTAGGTAGTAATGTTTATATAAATGTCTTAATCTAGTTATATTATAATTCAACTCAAAAGTTGTCATTTGATATTACTTTAGTTTTTTATAGTTGTTTTGTACATCATTAAAAAATACATAAAAATATTTTTAAGTAGTACTTTAAAGTTAGGATTATGTTCAATTCTAATATGACCTAATTCAGTCATGCAATAAAAAATTATATGATTAGTTTTCTTAAAATAATTTAACATATTCAGTATTTTTTGAATTTAATCTTATAAAACATTTTTAAAATGAGTAAAATCATAAAAAAAAATTGCAGGGCCAACGTAATTCTATTTTTCTTATTCTAATGCATGGAGTTGGGTTCCACAGTTTACCTCTCTTGGAGGGTGGGATCAATGAGATAAAGAATTATATACACAAATAAACTTTAGTTCCCCATAGTTGGGGCATGAGCATTTTCCCTCTTTTGGAAAGTGGAGGAGCAGATGTGCTCGATCCCATTGCCACATGTGAGGACTCAGTTACATGTGAGTTCGAATGGCACTTACCAAAATGAGGAAAAAGTTGCAGACCATCCTCCTCTCGACGGGTGGAAATGATGTTGAAGATACGAAAAAGATACGTTGTACGCATCTAATAACCAGACATTATTTTCCAAGTTTATTTTGTATTTGGATTCCTGTTCCTCGGAACTCTCAGAAACAATTTATATAAATCATGATAAAAAGAAGATCTTTATACAGATGCTGAAACAATGAGGATGAGTACATTATTGTAGTTCTTAGCCAAAACCAGAACGTCTTCTCTTATCAGCTTCTGTTCTTATATCCTATCTGTCCTCTTCATTTGATTTCTTGGTCTGAAAAGCGTTTGATAGAAACTGAAAAAGGACGTTTGATTACAAGAAAGAAGGAATTAGTTAGAACCGTAGATTTTTTCACTTATTTTTTTTTCTTTTTAGTATCATTTACTGTTGCCCACTGAGTATGTCAATGCCGATGCGAAAATTAGCAGGGAAAAAAGTCCTAAGTTGCATACTTACCATAAGAATTAATCAGCTGAACTTTAATTAGAAATGCCCATTTCAAAAGTTTCAACTTTTGATGATGAATACATATACGTACACAAAATCATGCTTAACCAAAGTGTATATATGGAGTAAGAGTGATAAAAATTAAATCTTCTAACCAAAATATCCCCTACTTCAAAAATTATTTGATGGGTCTTGATCATAGAAACTTTCAAATGGTATTCTTATATCAGAAAATGTAAAAGTTCAAGCAACACGGATCCAGTCATCCAGATATGGAAAAGGAAAGCCCTTAAAATTGAGTTTATTTATTTTTATTTTTATTTTTATTTTTTAAATGTAAAAATTGAAAAAAATAATATAAATTTTTTTAAAAATAATACACAAAGACATGATAAAATTAAAAAATAGTATAAAATTAATATATATATAAATAATAATAAATAATAAAAGCGAAAAGTTGAATCTAACGAACTTTAAGATTTGTTTATTATTATTATTATTTGTAATTTTTTACTTTTATTTTTTAAATGAAAATTTTCATTTATTATATTTTGTTTTAATTTTTTATTTTTAAAATTAAAAAAATAAAGTCAAAATAGATAAATTTAAAAATAATATTTTTCTATTTTTATAAAAATTTAATATTAAATGATTAATATATTAAATGATTAATATAGTATATTAACTAATATATATTTTAAAAATATATAAAAATATTTTGATTTAAAATTTATATTTAATTGTTATTATTAAATTAATTTTTTATTATAAATATAAAAATTTTGTCAGAAATAAAACGCGCTCACGAGACATAGACACACACGCTCACGAGATTGTTGGTGAGAGGCTTTGAAGGAAAGGAAATGAAAAGTTATTGAATTGGGGTAAGTTGGGAGCGAATTGAAATCCTAACCCCACTCTTCTTTACGATTATCATTTGGTTTGGTTGTATTACTAGTTAATTATTAAGCACAAAACTTTTTTAACTTCTTGTCACTATTTTTTCCTCAGTGCTACTTGCTCTCGAACTTTCCATAATCGTCTTTCTCTTTCTCTCAGTTTCCACGCTAATTTTTTTAAACTCTTTCTCGATTTAAACCACGTTAAAGACCAGTTCTTGATCGAGGATTTACAATCTATTATTTGCTTCAATTTCGGTTCTTTCTTTTTTCTGCTTCTCCACATGGAAAGTTGATGCTGATGGTAAGAGTTGGAGCACACTGGTTTGTGTATTTTAAATTGTTTTTCTCCGAGTCGTACAATTTCGCTTTCATTTGAATCAAAAGATAAGCATACGTTTGTTTTTTTGGTTGCTTAGGAACAAAACTTGGGATGACAACTGAAGCTTACGTTTTTTTGCCGGCTTTTGTTTTTCTTATTCTAAATCTTTTCAAGTTTTGTAATTATTGTTAAGAATCTCCCGTTTGTTGTGATATCTTAATTAAAAGTATTTATAAGATATGGTAAATTTTATATTTTTAAATATATTTTTAAGAGTAAATTAGACCTATTTAATATAGTATCATAATTTTATTGGGTTAACACACTTTTTTTAGTTGGTTTGGTGAAATTAATCTCTGCAACTTAAATTTAGATTAAAGAGAGTGCGTTGAGAATTCTATATTAATTGTGATGTGTAAATTAAAATTATTTATAAAATATAATAAATTTTATATTTTTAAGTGTACTTTTAAACGTAAATTAAATTCATTTAACAATTATCAACTTTTTTAGGCACGGTGAAGTGAGAAGAAGTAGATGGAAAAAATCAAAGTAGCCCGTCAATTTTTACTTTGCTTCAGACGTTTGCTTGCTTTAACTCAAGGGTTAAGTTGGGCATGCCTTACTCTAATCTATTATTTAAAGTTTTTGGCCTCTTTCGCGTTTGGAGTTTCGAAGACCTATATAATACAAGAATCAAAAAGGAAGTGAAGGTAAAAGAAACTAAACTACTACAGTGATATGAATAGTATTTCAAGAAGGGACGCAACAAGTGAGAAGAAATAAATGCTATTATTATTGTATTTTATTCAGAACTGAAGGTACTTTTATGTTGGCTTAACTACAATTGAAAATGCTACAAATACTCTACTACAATCAGAAAATCAGTAACTCACATTTAACAACCATTTTCTCAAACAAATGGCATATATAAGAACAGAAAATATTCATAAAGATACTCACTTTTGATTACTAATAGATTCAGCAACAAAAAATATTCATAAAGATACTCACTTTTAAATCATATCTTCAACACTTTTCCTTGATTTAAAATTATATACTCTTAAGTCTTGATTTAAAATAAACATGTTTATAATGAGGGAGAGACTTTGTAAATATGTCTACCACTTGCTTATTGGTGTTGCAATACTAGAATTGAACTTGACTGTCAATTACTAAATCACAGATGAAATGAACTCGAACATCGATGTGCTTTATTCTTCTATGAAATGCTAAATTTTCACTCATTGCAATTGTAGTTTTATTATCACAAAAAATTTCAGTTGCTTCTTGTTGCTTTTCACCAAAATCAGCAAGTAAACACTGAAGCCATATAGCTTGCAACATGCTGAAGTTGCAGTAGCATACTTTGCTTTAGAAGATGACAATGTTGTGATTGCTTGCTTCTTAGAATTCCAAGTGACAGCTCCAAACCCAATAAGAAAAATGCTCCATGAAGTGTGCTCTCTATCTTTTAAACTGCTCAATCACTATTTGAAAATCCCTTCAAATAAAAATGAGAAATTATAGCATACCACATCCCATAATCGATTGTTCCAGCCATATAACATAGGATTCGTTTTTCTACTCCAATATGTTGCTTTGATGGATTATGCATAATCCACGAAACTACGCCAACCGAAAATGCTATATCAAGCCATGTGTGAGTTAAGTAAATCAGTCCACCCACTAGACTTTTATAAACCTTTGCATTTTCCATATTAGTATCATCTTCAACTTGTAAATTCTCATTTACAATTCAACATTTTAAACCTTTTAAGCAAATTGGTAACATATTTCATTTGAAAAATAAAAATACCATATTCCTTTTGCAATACTTTAAGACCAAGAAAATAATGTAATAATTATAAATCCTTCATCATAAATTTCATCATACTAGTCTTAAAATCATCAATTAAAGCACTAAATAAACCCATATAAATTATATCATCAATATAAAGACAAATCATAAGGAAGTTAGTACCTTACCTTTTTAAGTAAAGAGTAAGCTCATTGTTACTTCTCACATATCCATTTGAATTGAAGTGGGTATCTACCTTGTTGTACTAGGTCTTGGGTGCTTACTTTAACTCATAGAGAGCCTTTATTAACCTATAAACTTTGTCTTCTTTTCCATTAATGATGAATCCTTTAGGTTGAGTGACATACACTTCTTCTAATAGCTCTCCATTTAAGAATGTAGATTTTACATCAACTTGATACATAGGCTGTTTCATGTGGGCAACAAAAATTAAAAAAATCTCACGGTTTCAAACCTTGCAACAAGAGAGAATGTGTCTTCATCTATATCATAAGTCTGTGTATATCCCTTTACAACTAGCCATTCTTTATGCTTTTTAATACTCCCATCAGCATGTTATTCTGTCTCGAATATCCAATTTAATCCAGTAGCACTTTTTCCTTCAAGTAAATCCACTAACTCTTATGTTTGATTTTTATTGATAGCATTTAGCTCTTCCTTCATTGTGTTAATTAACTATTCCTTTTTAGGTGCTTCTTCAAAGTTAGTTAGTTTAGTAACAAAAAAGCCTTGTGTGTTAGTATATATCTCTCTCAAACATCTATACTTCCTTAGAGGAGATTCTTTTAATGAATTTTTTTATCTTGAATGTGTAGATGAACTACTGGACAATACTTGGGGGTTGCTAGTTGGTGTTGACAACTTAGAGGAATCATATGCAATCACTGAAACTCCATTATTGGCTTCAATCGAAGCTTTTAAGTCTATCGAAAAATGAGTTTATGTTGTCTCTTTATTGCTATTCCAATTTTAACTTGCATTTTCATCAAACACCACATTCCTGCTCACAACTACCTTGCCATTCACAGGATTATACAGTTTATTTGTTGTGGATTGTGTACAATAGCCAACAAACATATATTTTATTGAATTTCCATCAAGTTTGCTACAAGTTTCAGAATTAGCCAAAGTATAGGCAATATAACCAAAAATACATAAATGGCTTACCTAAGGCTTGTCACTAATCTATGCTTCATAAGGTATTTGATTTAGGACAACTCTTTTTGGGGATAAATTGAGTAGATAGACTGTAGCAGCTAATCCTTTTGTCCAGAATTCATTTGGAAGACTTTTGGCCTTCATTTTATTTAGGTGTGTATGGAGCTGTCAATTCCTCGTAAATACAATTGTTTTTACAAACAAAGTAAATTGGTCATATATAAATTCTCCTCCCTTAACCATTCGAAGTGCCTTTATCGATGTGTCACTTTACTTCTTAACATAGGCTTTAAACTTTTTAAAGTTATCAAAAAATTTTGACTTGAATTGTGAAAAATAAATCCAAGTCAAAATTTTCTAGCTTGAATTGGTAAAAATAAATTCAACTCATGTAGCTATAATCATTAGTAAAAAGTAAAAAATATTGACTACAACCAAAAGATTTAGTCCTCGTAAGCCCACATAAATCAGCATGTATCAATGAAAATACTTCAGGCGCCCTCCAAGATTTACTTACAGGAAAAGGAAGCTTACTTTTCTTTTCATATATGCAACATTCACATAACTTAAGTGACTCAATCCTAGGTAGCCCATGTATAATCTATTTTGTACTCAATAACTTCAAACCCTTGAAATTTGAGTGCCTATACCTCTAGTGCCCCAAAATATGTTCACTTATCATACTAGCAATAAAAGCATGATGATTAATGCTAGAGACTTCAAGTGAAAACACTTTATTTCTGCTATAGGCATACTCACAATAACTTTGACCGGATTTTTTTATCCCTAATAACACATGCAACACATTTAAATAGGATTGAATAGCCACTATCCATTAATTGCTTAACACTTAACAAGCTATGTGATAGATTAGGAATAAAGTAATCATCATGAAATAATTTTACTTTACTACAATCTGTCTCTAAAGCTATTGCTTCTTTACTTTTAACTTGAATTGGCTTGTTATAACCAAGTCTCACTGTTAGTTTATGTGTCTCATCAAGCTCACAAAACAAAGACTTTACACCTATCATATGGTTTAAACAACCACTGTCTAGGAACTAAACATTAGTTATAATACTTGTATTATTAAAGCTGGTCATAAATAGATTTTCCTCTTTAGCCTCTTCCACATAACTTGCTTTCTTCTCCCTTTTCCAACAATTTGCCTTCATATATCCATATCATTTATAATAATGACATTAGGCATTCTTGTAGTTTTTCCACTCTTCAGAATGTTGGGATTCATTTTGTTTTTCTAACGACTTATTGCCCTTTCCTTGGAAACCACCTTTGTCATAAGATTCATTTTTCCTTGGCCTCTTCCAACCCCTTTCTTTGACTAGCCGAAGGATTCTCTTTTTACTTGGAAAGCCTTTTCTTCACCTTTATTATGGAAATTTTTCAAACTTGCTTCATGTTCTTGTAAAACACCTATTAGATCATCAAAGGAAAATACATATAAGCTTTTAGATTCTTCCATGGCAACAAATCGAACTTTATGGTTAATCTCCTCAAAGCTTTTATAACAATAGTTTGATCATAAATTGTCTCTCCAAAAATCCTCATTTGACTCACAATTACAGAAACTCTTAACATAAAATCTTGGCTAGATTTACTGTCATTCATAAATTGGGTCTCAAATTCACATCAAAGAGTCTGAAGTTTAACTATAATTACCTTCGATGACCCTTAAAGCTCATTTTGTATAGTTAATTAAGCCTCCATTGATGTAGTTGTTGTAGTAATTCTAGAAAAGATGGACTCATGGACATCCTATTGAATGAAGAACAATGCCTTGGAATCCTTCTTTTCATTCTCTTTTAACCTTCCTTCTTCGTTTGTCCAGCAAAGTGAAGGTAGATGAAACAAAAATACTGTAGTAATATGAACAATATCTCAAGGAGGGACACAAACAATTTGGAAGAAACAAATACTATTGTTGATATATTTTATTCAGAATTGAAGGTGCCTTATATAAGCTTAATTACAATTGAAAAATGCTAAAAGTACTCCACTAAAATAAGAAAATCAATAACCTATGTCTAACATCCATTTTCTCAAAGTGGTGGTGGTCAGAATTGATATTTGAAACAAACATTGCTAAAAAATAGGGACACTACTAACAGATATAGAGACAAAAAAATATTTATAAAGATACTTACTTTTGAATCACATCTTCAACACTTCTCCTTCTATTTTCTACTCTAAATTAAATTGTTTTCTTTTGATTTTTCTACAAATTTTAATGTGGGGCTTAGAAAATATTCTGGGTTTTACCACTTTTATTTTTTTTATTAATTTCAACTCTTATAACACTTTTTTTAGTTACTGTACAAATTTCAAAGTGGAAAAAGATATTATATTGGCAAGACTTATGCTTTACTCGTGATTCTCTTCCTTTTTCTTGACTACTACTCTTCTCTCTTCAACTATTGAGTCTTTTACCTTTCTTATGCTCTGAAATTTATTTAAGTTTTGTTTCATTAGTCGACCTTCTAATAAGAGACTAGAGGTGAGATCATCTATCTCCTTGCTTTAAATTATTCAATGATTTAAAAGAGAGGAGATAATTATTACAACTGTTGAGATTAGTTATTAATAATGTGGACGCCCAATTCAAAAAATCCTTTAGATACTTCTAATGTATGCCTCTTTGTGCATTGCTCGTGATTGACCTACAACTTGTATTTTGTTGGTTAGAACTATTTGTTTGTGTCTTTTATGGTCTAATTACTATTAATCCCTCCATTTGCCTTTTAATTACTGCCCATAGCACTTGGACTTTACTTTGATATGAAACACCTTTGTTGGTTGCAAGTAAGGGCTAGGAACTGATTATTTTCATTTTCATTTAGTTTTTGGTGCTTGAGATCAACATATTCGGCAAACTCTAAGGTATGGGATGTCTGGTGTCTACGTCTAATGATTCTAGTAGAAACCAGAGGAGACTAGGGAGCATAAAAGAGGTTGTTATTTGCTTACTTAGTTTTTGGATACCTAAACCTGATGGTTTTTCCCAGTCACTTGGTGACCAACTATCCAAGAACTTAGTGGAATGTCTATTTGCTCTAAGAACATGTATTGTACTTATGGATGGCCAAGAAGGACTAGAAATCATAAGAATTAAGAGGAAAAATGCTACAAAACATGGCAAGAGATTGCATTAGCAAGTTTTTAATAAACTGGTGTAATTAAGTTATAGTCTTCCTTATGTTAACAAGGAAACTAAAAGAGCAAAAAAAAAAGGTAATTATGTCCAGAGCTTTTTTAAAAGAAATATGTTTCTCATATATTATTCAGAAATCTTGAAGCTATTAAGTAAACAATTTATCAATATAAATATTATGAATGTAGGAATCTAAACAAATCCATATTTTGTACAATCATAGTAACTGAACTCCTAAAAACTAAGAAAACTTTTACTAAGACTTAAACTAAAAAAAAGGTGCAGAAATTAGAACAAAAGTTATTTTAACAATCCTTCCCTTAAACTAAAAAAACTTCAAGACTTCAGTTTATTTGTGCAATAACAGTGTCATCTTTCTTCAAAGTACAAACTCCAATCAACCTTCTCAAATTTTAGAGGGGAAATAATTTGAGAGGTTTGGTAAAAATATCAGCCAATTGGTCTTCACTCCTATAGTAATTGAGATTAGTTGCTCCATCATTGTTGAGATCTCTTAGAAAATAATTTCACATTAATATGTTTTCTATAATCATGTAATACATGATTTTTGGATAACTCAATGGCTGAATTATTATCATAAAAAATTGTAGTAGATCCCACCAGCATAAAGTTTAGTTCTTTAAGAATTTTTCTTAGCCAAACAGTTTGATAAGCACATGTTATTACTACTACAAATTTAGCCTCTATTGTTGACAGAGTAACAATTGGTTATTTCTTAAATGACCATGAAACTGCCCTTGTTCCTAACACGAAAACAAAACTAGACGTAATCTTTTTATCATCTTAATCTCCTACAAAGTCACTATCAGCAAGCACCTTACAAGTAACGGGGGATTCTGTTGGTAGCCACTAAATGCATCTCAGTTGGACTTCCCACATATCTATTAATTGAACTTACTACCACTAAATGCATCTCAGTTGGACTTCCCACATATCTATTAATTGAACTTACTAAGTGCATTATGTCAGGCCTTGTAGCAATTGAGTACATTAAGCTACCAACACTTTTTTTTATAAAGAGTGTTGCCCACTTTCTTTCCTTCTCTATTCAACTTTAACCCAAACTTAATTGGAGTGCTTGCAGGATTGCAATCTTTCTTATCAAACCTGCTTAAAAGAACTCGAACACACTTCTTATAGGAGATAAATATTCCATCAGTAGACAGAACTATTTCTATGCCTAGAAAATAATGTATCATATAAAGATCTGACATTTCAAACTCAGCAATCATAGATTTTTTATTTTTTAAAACATAAAACTATTATTTCTAGTTGTTGGGTTCGTTATGGCACTAAGAGGGGGTGAATTAGAATTTAGAATTTATAAAATAAAACTTGTAAATAATATATGTGGAAGTATAAACAAATTCACCAAATCAGATAAAAAGTAATAATATAAGTGCAAAAAATAAAAGAGTAGAGAAAAGGAAGAAGTACAACGTGATTTATTCTGATTCGAAACTATCCACTTACTCCTAATCTAATCCTCAACACCAATATTAAGATTTCATTCTTATTACACTTCTAACAAGAATCCAAAAATTAATATAACCTCTTTTACAAGCTAAAGGATAACATTTCACTCATTTCTTTTTCCTAGGCTCAAGAAAACCATCTCAATTTCACTTAACAATAATACACCGAAAAATTCTTGAACTTAATTTCACTTGGTGAATAAAAAGAGATTTTTTAATAGAGTGATACTCACAAGAAAAATATACAGAAAACCTTCACATAAGATCATAAACTTAAGTGTAAAAAATTAATACTCAAAGACAAATTCATACGAACACTTGATAGAATAATGAGCAAAAAACTTTCAAACAATAAACCTAATAAGCTTTTTGGAAGACTCAAAATAAAAATTTATATCTGTTCACTTTTTTTGTATATATGACTCTTACTTACATAACAATGCGACAGGCTATTTATACTTGACATTTTTCTACTTATCCATTGTACAACGGTAATATTACCGTTTATCCAATGGGTAAAACACAACGTTCCAGTATTTAATGTTTTTATTTGTTATACAATATTACAAGATATTTGAGTATTATGCAACATTCGTTATATTAGGTTAACCGATCTGTCGGTTCGATTGATCGATAAACCTTCGTCTATCATTCGGTCAGTCGACCTAAATGACTTATCAATTTCAAACATATTATGTACCTATATGCATATTCTAAGAGTGTATGCATAAGTGTTCAATTTATAAGCTGTTAAACTAAGGAAGGTTCCATCAAATTTTGATGATGACAAAACATCTCCTTTCTATTAATATCTTTGTTAAGTATGTTTAAAGATAGGATTGGTGAAGAAAATGAAATTAAGATAAATATGGACACCTGAAGACCGAACCACAGCACTTAGGGAAGCGTCAGTCTACCGAAGGAGGATTGGTTGACCGAATTAAGCAGGACAGTCGACAAAATGAGAGACTTAGGGTGATCAAAAGATTGAAAAAAAAGTTTACTGAATAAACAAAGTTTAGCATATCAGTCAACCGAACAAGGCACAACGGTCATATTGCTCAATGGATAGAAGATTTGTCCAAAAGATAGAAAATATATCCGACAGTAACAAGATATGTCCAATGGTCAAAAATAAAGAGTAACGGATACTTCAGCAAGGGACAGATATTACAACGGCTAACTCAATATTTCTACACTATAAATAGATGGAGAAAGTAAGAAGAAAAACACAAAAAAAGTATTACACAGAATACAAGTTTGATCAAGTGTTCTTAAGAGTTTGAGTTATATACGTGTTTGAGAGCAAGTGATTATTGAGTGTGTGTGAAATTTGTGATTTTCTCTACTTGTGAGAAATTAGTTTGTTATTTTGAGGTTATTTTTAAGCCTTCAAAAAGAATTTGTCAAAAAGGTTATTCTTGATCCTTGAAAAATAATAGTTGGTTATCCTTGAGCCAAAAAGGAGGTGTAAGTTATTGTAAGTTTTAGACTTTATATTTCATATTAATCTTTGTTAATTTCTAGTACCCTTGATATTGTTTGTTTCATTATTATTTTTACTTAACTTTCACAAAGTATTGTTTAAATATTTTTCATTAGTTTCAAAAGTTCAAGAACCTAATTCACCTCCTCTTATGTGTCATTTAGGGCCAACAAAAGCCTCTTAATAAAACACCAAAATAAAATCCAATAAGAATTACATGTAAACATATCTAAGATTATTTATTCAATCTTGAATTTTCATATCTTCATGTGGTTCTTCATTTCCAATCTTTAAAATTTTTCGATTGATTTTCTTGAACTGTATTCGACCTATCTTTCAAACATACTAAAAAACACAAATATTAACAAAATAGTTTATTTTGTCATTACCAAAATAAGGTAGAATCATCCTTAATTTAACACTAGTAAATATTATTTCATCAACATATGAACATGCGATAAATATTTTTCCTCCATCTCTTATTTTAACAAATAATGTATGCTCATATGGAAAATTTCTAAAATCTTCATTAAAAAATGCTTTAATATGACTATACCAAGCACGTGGAGCTTGTTTCAGCCCATATAAAGCCTTTTTAAGTTTATAAACTTTATTTTAACCAGATGGTTGTTCAATAAATACTTATTCTTAAAGTTCATGATGTAAGAAAGCTTATTTCGCATCTAATTGGAAGATAGGCTAAGAGTATTGGGCTGCTAGTGCAATTACTAATATAATCACATCATGTCTTGCTATAAGAACAAAAACTTCTCTAGAAATCACTTCAAATTCTTGCTTATAGTCTTTAGTAACCAAGCGCACTTTGTACTTGTCAACTTCTACATTTTCTTTCAATTCATCTTGTACACTTATTTGACACCAATTGTCTTGTGTCCCTTTGGAAGATCAGTCAATTCCCATGTATTGTTCTATTCTATAGCTGTAATTTCTTCATCCATCACCTTTCTTTATTTTAATTTTTTGACGATGTTTTAAAAAAATTTTGGTTCACAATCTGAAAATAAAGCAAAATGGTTGATTGGATCCTCAATTTAATCAATTTTAGTTACCTCATAATCTACCATCCATATTGGTTTCCTTCAAATTCGACCGAGGCAATGTTTAGCTACTGGATCAGTATGTTTTACTATTGTTTCAGTAACTATTGGAACTTCATTTAGTGAATCTTTAAATGTTGAATCTATTGTAGTTTACTGGTTTAAAGGTTGTTGCTCTCTTCTTCAAGTTCGTTGTCATAAAACATTTTAGAAGGATGTTGTTCATTCCAATTCAAAGTGCTCTTCTTATCAAAAAAGAAATCACTGCTAGTTAAAGTTTTCTTTATTAATGGATTAAAAAATTTATATGCTTTTAATGCTTTACTTACTCCAAGGAAGATACATTTTTCACCTTTATCATCAAGCTTATTTCTCTTTTCATCTGGAACATGTGCATCTGCAATAAACCCAAAAATTTTGAAGTGATCTACAACTGGTTTCTTCCCACTCTAAACTTCTTTGTGTCATGTTTAGTATAAAAATACTTAGACTTCTATTCAAGGCATAGATGTTTCAATTTATAGCTTTCGGCCAAAAAATTTTTCAAAATTGTTCCTTTTGCTAGTAGGTTTCTTACCATATTGAGTATGATTCTATTTTTCTTTCTAGCACACCATTGTGTTATGATATGTAAGCAGCTGTCAGCTCCCTTCAAATGCCAAAAACATTACAAAAACCTTCAGACTATTTGGAACAATATTCTCCCCCACGATCAATGCATAGAGTTTTAATGGTTTTTCCTATTTCGTTTTTAACATGTTCCTTGAAACTTTTAAATGCACTCAGAGTTTTTATTTTTTCTTGCAAAAAATAAATCTAAGTTTTCCTTGTAGAATCACCAATGAAGGTAATTTAATATTGTTTACCTCCATTTAAAGTAGGATTTATCAATCGACATATGTCAGAGTGAACTAGCTCTAAGACATTTTTGCTCTCAATGACTTGCCTTAAGGAAATTTAGACCGATTCTATTTACTAACAACGCATTCTTTATAAACTTGTGAAGGAATGTCAACTAGAGGAAGACCTATCACCATATCTTTTTGACGTAGAGTTTTTAATCCAACAAAACTCAAGTGACCATATCGAAAATGCCAAAGCCATAAAGAGGTTTTTCTCTAATTATTAAACAAAAATGAGCACAGTCAATCTTTAATGGAAACAACTTATTTGAACTCATTTGTACAACAGCAATAGTACCTAAATAAGGATCATATATTTTACAAGCTCCATTCTGAATTGTAATTATATAACATTTCTCGTGCAATTGACTAGCACTTAACAAGTTTGTTTTAAAATTAGGAACATAAAAAACATTGGAGATTGTTTTTATAAAACCATTCTTGATTTTTATATCAATGTTACCTTTTCCCATTACATTCACTATAGAAAAATCTCCAAAACTCACAGTAAAAATGAAAATCTTCATTTAAGTAAGAGAAAGAAGGCTTGCCATTGCACATGTGGTTGCTGTAGCCTATATCTACATATAATATATAGGAGTTCTGAGGTTCGTGATTATTTTGGACTGTCATTAACAAAGTCTCCACTTCTTTCTTTCTTGCAAAATTTGATATTTATCCAACAAAATTCAATATTTCTCCTTTTTTATTTCTCTTTAGATAGGTTAGCATAACATTTAGATTGATAGTGACCTAACTTACGACATTTGAAATATTCTACCTTGGACTTGTCAAGTTGTTGCTCCCATCCTTTACTGCTTTGAACGTTATGTGTTTTGACATGCTTGCCAGCATCCCTATTTCTATTGTCTCCTCTTCCTCTTCCCTTTCCTCTACCGCTACCTCTTCCCTATGACTTTGAAGAATAGGCAAAAGTAGAGACTTTAAAAGCTTGTTCTTACATAATTGAACTGTTGTTCATGGACTAACAAAGAGCTTTAGAGTTCATCAAGGGAGAGTTTATCAATGTCTTTGGATTCTTCAATTAAGTAGATAACATAGTCAAATTTCAGTGTTAAGGAGCACAATATCTCTTTAATAATGGCAATATCTTCCATCTTTTTACCATGGAAGTGCATATTATTAACTATTCCCATGGTCCTTGTATAATAATTGGTAACTGATTCACCTTCCTTCATTTAAAGAGACTCAAAGTCCCTTCTCAAAGCTTGAAGTTATTCACGCTTCACCCTTGAAAAGCCTTGATATTTTTTCTTTATTGAATCCCAAATATCCTTGGAAGCTTCTTTGAAAAAAATGGTTTCCAAGATAGGTCAACCAATGGTTTGAAATAAGTAATTCTTTTATTTCAACTCCTTCAACTTTAGTGCCTCCAGTTCCTTTTGTTTTTCATATTCAAGTATCACTCCAGCTGCTAGCACTTCTACATCACTTTCAATAACTTGTCAATATTCCCTGGACTTTAAGAAGTTTTCCATTAACATGCTCCAATGGTCATAATGATCATCAAAATGTGGAATAGCTAGTTGCACAAATTGTCAAAAGCTATTAGTAGACTACTACTCTTTTATTATGCTATGATACCTCTATTAAGAAGGAAACTAAAAGAGCATAAAAAGGTATTATTCTTAAAGCTTGTTGAAGAGAAATATGTTTCTCATATATTATTTAAAAATTTTGAACCTATTAAATAAACAACTTAATAATAGAAATAACGTGAATATAGAACTTTAAACAAATCCATATTCTGCACAATCACAGTAACTGAACTTCTAAAAACCAGGACAACTTTGATTAGGACTCAAACTTTAAAAGAAACTTACAAAACTTAGAACAACAATTATTTTAAAACCTTATCCATTTGATTGTCTGTAGGAGGTTCAATATTAGCAAATCGTCTTCAAGCTCTTGAAGATTACGCGCTTGTTCTTTAGGGTTTAATTAAGGATGGAAGCCACCTACATTACAAAGTACAATTTGTATGGATTGAACTTAGAAAATATCCCAAAAAAATATTTTTACATAAAATAAAAAAAATTCAATATTTTTTTATTATAAATTTTGAATAATATTTTATATATGCAAAGGAATTTTTAATATGATAAATTTTATATAGTTATAAATAAATTTAAATCATAATTTTTTGAAAATCCTTTTAAAGAGCTTGATTAAGTGATAATTGATTAAAGAATTTGTTTAAGTGATAAATTGACAAAGTTGGGTTAATAATTGAAAGGAGTGGCATAAACTAATCATTAAGTAGCATGCTTTAACTATTAGACCTTATCCTATTATTAAAAATATTTATGTAAGTCCTATGGCACCTAAGAGGGGGAGTGAATTGGGTATTAAAATTTTTTTACAAACTTAAAACTATCAACTTAATTCAATTGGAAAACTAAATGCAATCACTAAACCAATATTCAACCTAAT
>JAOXYD010000135.1:3189144-3205910 GCA_028565735.1 Pinacopodium congolense
TTTAAAATATGGAATTCAATTGAATTACTCATAATTATGTTTGGAATAAATCTAGAATTGAAAATTCATTTACATTTATTTCCTAATATACTCCTTAACATAATAAATTTATAATTATTGTGAATATGACAATTAAAATTTTATGTAGATATCGAAACATGTGAAGGTGGAGATGGAAATTTGGGTGCTTTACAATTTATCTATACTGTCATATAAGTTGAATGTGATTTGGATCAAAACCCATATCATGAAGTTCAAAAGCAAAAGCTTTAACAAAAGGTGTGTGGATTTGAAATTCTAGGAGGTGGGTAAATTTATGGAGCAGAGTTTACGGTCTGGGTTGCTGATGAATTTAGGAGATTTGTAGGGATTTGTTAATAATGAAAGGAACGGGATTTCTAAGGTTTTATTGATTCTACAACAAATCCGTACCATAAGCTTATCACCTTGGTTGTACATGGTCGAACTTGGCATAAATTGCGAGAGATTCAGAAAATTTTCTTTTAAGCAAATTGACAGAGCGTCCGAAAATTTGCTTTGCCCTTTTGGTTTTAAAGAGTTTCTGTAGCGCTCCCTATCTTTAATCTCATTATTAGTGTCATACGATAATTACAAAAAAATTAATTATGAAACATTACTATTATTTAAGTTGCAAACAGTAACTAATACTTTCAAAATCCAAAATATTTTGACTATACAACCCAAAATATAATACGTAACAGTAGAGGTACACAAAAAGTCTAAACAAACAACTATACACATCCTATGCTGCTGGCCCTACCTAACCTCAACGATCTCAGTCTCGAGCACTGGGGGTTATCTCCACTTACTCCATCACCTGAAAAAAATGTAATGACAAGGGATGAGTTGCCAACTCAGTAAGAGTCACCTAACCGTACCCTTATATGTATGTTTCTTAATATATCAGAAACAGATAAATAATCAAATAACCACTATATAAAATATGCATAACCTAACCGCATCATGTCACAAATACTCATACACATCCAGAATAATTTGATTATGCTCAGTTATGTTATTATGACCATTTATTGTCTCATTCTGGGCTCTGCTAAACCTAGTAAGCCTATATTAATGGTTTGTCGACTCATCTCATCATATCCCATCACTGTGTAGAAATACAGTCACAAATACATATATCTCGGCACAGGGTACCTCTCTCGCTCAATCACAACTAGTACTCCGGTACCACTCCGGTACCTAGCTATCGACACAGGATATCCCCGGGACTCGGGATGACCCCAGTACTATTTCGATACCTAGTCATCGGCACAGGACATCCCCGGGACTCAGGATGTCCCGGTACTGCTCCACGGACAGATACCTAGCCACATCTCATTCAAAATGCAACAACACATCAACGACTAGTGAGGTTGAGGAATCAAAGTTTATAGAGAGATGCAAGCCAAAGACACCCACCAGTATCATTTGGAGATGATATAAGGGACTTTAGAGGCCATGATCGTACTGAAATACATAATCTACTCGATTATGTTACTAAGAAAGTTAGTGTTGAAACTGAAGGTTTTGCACAACACATGAGAGATATATTTGATGAGATACAATGAAAGATAACAATTAACAACTTAACTTATAAAGAATATGTTGATCAATATCATCAATTAGTAGAATTCAACGAAAGAGATATGCTAATGATAACGACTCATCTAGAGCGATTTCCAAAAGAAAAATATAAGAAATATCATTTAAGAAGTATTAGAACTTATAAGACCCTTAAGAAAATAAGTGTTAGTGGTTATGCTTTGAAGTTACCAAGTGACATGTGAATTAATCCTATCTTTAATGTGGTGGACCTAACTATTTACCATGGGCGATGAGACACAATTTCCTACTACATCTATGAAAATTTCAGTCATTTCTCATCTTAAAGAGGAGATTGAAGATGTTCTTGGTGAACAAATTATACCAACCAGAATTGATAGATATCAATGATTTCTTGTCCATTGAAAAGGAAGACCAATTTCTAATAGTATTTGAATTTCAAAAATTGAATCCAGGCTTATATGAGGAATATTTGTCATATTCAACGTAGAGGATGATTTTAGACAAGCTGAGGAGAAATGATGTAAAAGAGTTCAAATTTTAAAAGAGAAATAAAAGAGGACAAATTATTTAACTACATGCTTTAATTTGGTGGGATGAAAATTGAGAGTTAAATTAACAAAGATATGGGTTGAAGTTTTGTTTGTGTTAGGATTTCTTATCAAAAAGGGACTTTAAATGTAATATTTTTATTAGATAAAGACTTTAAATATATTACTTATTTAGTATTAAAGAAATCTGATTAGAATAGGATTCAATTTTCATATATTAGTTAGGAAACTTTTTACTATTAAAATTTGGACTCTAAACAATTTTTTTTATAGATATGCATGTATTCAACCCTTCATAAAAAAGAAGATCAATAATTTGTTTTCTCTAAATTTGATTTTTCTAAAAAAAAATGTGATACTTTTTTCTAAAAGTGATTCTTAGATGTTATGAGTGATTCCTAATTTCCTACCTCATTATTTATTCACCTAATCTTCTAGCAACCCTAAACTCTAAATTCTAGCTAAATTCTAACATACCTAAAATTTTAGGGGAATGTTTAGTTGAATTGTGGGTTGTAATTTTTTATTGTATTTTTTATATATTGTATTGTTTTTGTTGATTTTTTTAATTTATGTACTATATTAATATATTTTTTTCTTATTTCTGTATTTAAAAAAATAGAAATCAAAAATCAAAAATCAAAACTCAACTCAACAAGACCTTAATTTTTAGCCTAAAACTCCAACAATGAAACTCTAAATTTTTATCTATTCCAAATCTAAAATGGTGATAACTCTAATTACAATCAGATCTGGAAACTTAATTTTCTAACAATCTAAAGTGTTCAACAAATCCTATCATCCTATTTTGTTAAAAGTTTAACCTAAATTTAGTATTTCTTCTACTGGTCCTACATCAACGTATGCCTTGAAATAATTATCCACCAAAGCCTCTATCCCAATAAATTCAACGCCCTTTTTGCCACGTTTAATAAGTTTTAATCAAGGTAGGGAGTCTCTGAGTCCTCCTTACTGATCTTGCTCAGTACATAACTGGGGACTATTCGACTTTTCCTCTTATAGTGTTTGTACAGCTGAACTGTTGATTACTGCTTTCTTGTGAGTAAGCCATGGCATTAGACGTTGGTTTTCCGCAATGCTAATTTTGAGCTCTACTCAACAGTGAGAAAAGCATGTAAATGCTTTCTGCAGTTACTAGTAACCTAAAGTAAACATGAAGCATGTTGAAAATGAAAAAGAACAATGGCAACTCACTGCTCTTAATAACTTGACGGTAACCATATCTTGAATCTGAGTTCGGATTGACAAAAGAGCAGTTTAATGTCAGAATTCTAGCTCTAGACAAACATCCAGTTTTAAGCCTACACAACGGCGAACGGGAGTGACAAATGTGTAGCAATCCAAGCTGATGATGCACTTTGGTCATGGGGGTATGAAGCTGTGAAAATCCATATCCATGCTTCAGTTACAAGGGTCAAATCCCCAAAAGTATACACAACTAGTTTTCAACGACGCTCCCATCTTCAACCAATAATTTCTCTTTTTCTTGTTCTTCTGCAACAACAAATAATTCATAAGCGATCATATTTCATCACCTAAAGTTAAAAGAGTATATTATTAAAAAAAAGTCAGATGACCGAGGGAAGTAAACAAAAAAGAATTGGCTTGCAAGTAGAAATATTAAAATAAAATTGTAGAACAAGAAACAGAAAATACACAAACCCAATGGCTAACAGAAATTTTGCAATGTGGGAGAAACTTCCAATTTTATGAAAGCAATAGTCAGCTCCATGTGCAAAAAGTAATCATTCCGTATGAGAGCCATATGCACTGAAGAGGTCTACAGATGAATGTTTGTAGTGGGAACTGACACAAAGAAACTACTATCTCTTACCCATAAGTTTATATATGGCTTTCTGTGTGCGCCTTTCAAGTTTATCAAGCTTTTTCTGCACATCCCTCCGCAGGTCCCAGTTTGGTTTCTTTGGAGCAATATTTAGAAATGGATCCTAAAATTACATTCAAAATCAGAAATAAAGCACGAGAATATCCCCAGGCAGACCAAGACACACACGAACTAAAGAATATATATATACAAACTAATGATGTACTGCTACGTGGATGCGGTTTTTGGGGGCAACTATGTACCTCTTTCTTCTCTGATGGTGGAGGTTCTATGGCAACAGGGTCCTCAAACTTTGGCAGCACTGGTGGAGCTATTTTACCCTCTTGAAGCTCCTTGGCTTGAGGAACATAGTTCCTAAACTTCACACCGGGATTGCTGAAAGGAGGATTGCATATGAGCCATGTTAGCACAAGCATCACTGACATCCAAGCCCATGCCCACAAACCAAAAACATTTACAGCATCAAAGCAATCACAACATGACTCGATAATCTTCCTTTTCCCCTTTTCTGACATTGTTTACAAAGGAGGATTTAAATCTGTAGCCTCTAAAATCCTTTTGAAAGCTCCACTATGGCTTATGCATGGAAGAAAGGAAGAAGTGAGAGTAACTAACAGAATGTGTTATCACCTTTAAACCTCATTCCAAATGACAATTCGACCTTGCAACACGAAACATCTTTACCATATGATTTTCATCATTATATCTCCCCATGAAGACTAAAGAGACCAGAATTGTTGTTCAGCAAGATTTACTGCCATGGTTTGATGGAAATTACATTCTCACTTGTAGGCATGCATTTGATACATTATCTTCTTCTGGCCTTAGATTAGCCACTAGAACCATATGTAGTTAACTAACTGGAGAAAAGGATTCCAAAAGTATATTCTCTGCCTAACTTTATACAATCAGGTCCAGAAGCCAATGGTAGTATCCCATAGCACAATCATATACTGGGTTTACAGGGCGCAGATTGTAGATCATTGAAAAAAATATCTCAAAGGCACTGACTATAATTTCATGCCTTTACCACAACGTTACTTCATACAGGCCAATGTGTGTGAGACTTTATTTTACTTTTCTGAAACAAGTACTAGATTTAGCATTCAGACTTAATGACCCTATGAAATTAGTCCTTGCAATTGCAAGGAAATAAATCTGATTTTGAAACTATAGTTAATTAAATTCCTTCTGAAGGTTCAACTCCTAGTTATCTCCAAGGTAAATCATGAATTTTGCTGGTTCAATTACCAAACATTTGTAATACTAGAATGAATTTAGTGAAAGCAAAGAAGAGGGTTATACTAACTTTTCTTTGCCATTTTCGGGCTCAGTATCTGTCTTAGGCTCAGATTGAACAGAACCATCATCTGGAGTGTCCAGCAGTTGCTGAGCAGCTTTAAGAGCTCTGAGTCTCTCTCTGCGCACCGCAGCTGCTTGTTCAATGGAGTCTTCTCCATCATCCATTTTGTGCACTTCACCTACACCATGCATTACACAACGATTACAATTTAATGTTTAACTGAGTTGAGCTTAATGTTTAAAGGTGAAAGCTCCAGACGTTATTCTTCATATATTACAAGCGATATCAGAGTTAAACTCGTACTCCATATGCAGACCAGATAATCAAACAAGCAGTTCACCGACATGGTTCGAGCTAACTAACCAATTAGTTAACAGAAAAATAAAAAGGGATTGAATTGCACTCAAAAAACCGTCCCTTAAAAGAAAAGTTGTTTCTCCACTGAAAGCACATTAAAAATCTTCTTTTTTTTTTTTTTGTAGTCACCAGGAATCTTTTTTTATATACAACAACAAGAATCTAATTAGGGATTCATTCAACATCAACAAAAGGAAAGGATTAGTAATAAAGGCGTCCCAGAATCGTTTTCCGGGTTAAGAACTTTAAAATTGGCATCTTTTTTCCAAGCCCATCTTCCAATTTGAACTTCTGATTATATAGAGAGAAGTTGGCAGAAGTTACGAACAAGAACATAACAAAGAGAACAACTTGGGAATAATTGAATCAAATACTAATAACAAAAACCATTTACCTGTTTTTTTTTTCTTCGATTCCTCCCACACCCAAAAAGAGTCTATAGGGATTTAGATGGAGGTTGCTTCAACGTAGAAAGGGAAAGAATGGATATTATGCAGCTTCCTTCTTCAATGCAAAGCTCGTGTTTGTTCTATGTTTCTCCGTTGGCACTCACTAATAAGAGAGCGAATGCACTTTAAATTTGGGTAAGGGCCGAAAAGAGTGAAGCTTTTGCGGCCCATCCTATCCATCCGGTGGTTAGAGTTGCGTTTTAATTATTGAAATTTATATAAAAATTTAAAATTTAAAAGATTTGTGTTTAATCCAATATTTTAAGTAAATATCGAATTTGTCTTTAAAATGGTACTGTATTGGTACTATTTCGAATAATTTTTTAAAATTATAAATTAATTCTTGAATTTTATAAAATTTGTAAAATAATATATAAATATATTATATTGTATAATTTTTAACTTAATTTTAAACATAAAAAAGTCAAAATATTTTTTAAAAAATATTCAAAAAATTATTTTTTATTTTTTATTTTTTATTTTTTTCGGCGTCGACCGGTATTGACCGGTACCAATAATACCCACCACTACCGACTGGTATTTGAATTCAATATGAAATTGAAGAATTTTGTATCGGATTCAGGCCAGTATGTTCGGTATCGCCAGTATCGGTATGGAATTCAAAGCTTGGTTTAATCACATTAAAAATAAATTTTAATATTTATAAAATATTAGAAAAACTAAAAAATTAACATAAGTTCAATTTTTTCAATTAATGTTACAATTTTAATTAATTAAATCATATTTATAGTAATCTATAAATATATTTTACAATTTTAATATATGGATTTAAAATTTTTGGATATTCTTAAAATATTATAATAATTTTAAAGTTTTTAATCTCTTTTAATTTTTATATAAATATTAAAGAATAAAACCTTAAAACCTAACTTTAACTTATATATTTATATATATTGAAACAATGTAATTTTACTGAAATTTTTTTCATCAAATTTTAAGTTATTTTTTTCAAAGAAAATAAATGATGATCGTATAGTAGGTTAACCCTTTTGCAATATTCTTCAATGGCCTTTGAAAAAGGTTCTCTAATGGATATAAAATCGCGAGGCATAATGATTGTAATTGATAATTTCTATTTAGCTACAAGTAGAGAATGGTATTTTTCATATAAGAAGCCATTGGAATTCAATGAACTGCAAAAAAAAAAAAAAGAAAGGAAAATTGGCTAGAATGTATGTAGTATGATAATCAAACCCAAAATTACGTGAAAGAATTGAATAGAAAAGAATAAACTATGCAATGTTGGGGACATTTGACTCGAAAGTTCAAATCTTTATTTGAAGAAAGATTGTTTTGTAATTTTAAATTGCTGACTTGTAGATGATTTGCAATTTAAGTGGGTAAACCAATTAAAAAAAGTTGAATTAACATGATTCCTTTTAAAATTTTCTTTTTTTTTAGAGGGCATTGTAAATGTTTTATCACACTAAATAGGATATGATAAATAGTTTATTATTTAATTCTTTAGTGTATTTATTTTTCTTTTTTTCACTTTATCTATTTTAATTAAATAAAAAATTAAGTTAAATGAACTTCAAACAAGCATTGATGAAAGTTTTTTAGTTTCTGTTTTTATTTATTTTTATTTTCTATTTATTATTTATTTAATATTTGTTTATAATAATATAATTAATTTCTATTAAATAGTTTTACGATATTTAGGATAGCATTGAAAAATAAGAATCTTTGTTATTAAAACTCAAAGAAGGGCATAACAAACTGCGAAATACTTCAAAGACTTTAAAAAATATACTTAAATTAAAAAATTTCCGAATAGGTCACCCTGTCAAATTGTTGCTACAGATTACCGTGTACAAAAATAGCAACAGCAAAATCTTACAATATTAAATTAAAAAACCCTTCATCAGCTTCAGCTTTTCAAGTTTGACAACCATAAGTACATCTATTTTGAGATTTCTGTGGATGTTACAATGCTGTGCTCAAATCTCTTGAATTCTTAATCCAAAAACATCCCTTTGCTGCATGGCAACAAAGCAAAACAAAGAGAAGGCACGACCCCTAAGAGATGCTGCTAAAAGTCCAGCCGATGACTGTCATGCTGCACTCATCTTCTTGTCCAGAATTCACCATGTAAGCAGGAGACGTGGTTATGACTTAAGATGTTACGAACCTGCGTTTGGACCGAATTATGGGTTTATGACTCATTATAAGATTAAAAGACGGAGACCTTTGTTTGTTAAAGGGTGTACCCTTTTAACTTATATTGGATTAAAATTAAGGGCTTGTTAGAGATAACCCTGTGATTTCTAAACTTTAGAAGTTTACAACCTTAATCAAAATTTTACTTATTTTATTCTATATGAAAATAATGTTTATATATAACAAGTTAAGGTAGACTAATCCTTAACTCTTAACCTTACTTGTCATATATAGATACTCGGAAACAATCAAAATAAAACATTATATAATCGATAATAATATCCGAATAAAAATATTTAAAAAGTTAAGTTAAAAAATTGACTTTTTCTCCTCGTGTGTAAATTTTGTGTAAATCAAGATTGGTTTTTGAGATTTAGAATTGTATTTTTGACCTTTGTAACATTCCCTGTAACATCATTCTCCCCCTTGAAAATGCACTTGTCCTCAAAGTGCTAATGAAGGAAACCGTTGTAGCAGAAAATCCATATCTTCGAAGAAAAGCCATAACAATAAACTAGAACATGTTTCGTTGTGCTCTTAATTCGAGAATTTATAATAGCTTGTGGAAAGGGTAGTGTTGTGTTTGTATTCATAGTAGGTAAAGATGATTACACTTAGTCTTGATTACCAAATTTCTCCAAACAAGATACATGAAAAACTAGGTGCATTTTCATAGGATAACTCTAATTTATAAGCAATAATACCAATTTTCTCCAAAAGACGAAAAGCACCATAAAATTTTAGAGCAAGCTTGCGATTCCTCTAAGCAACTAAGGAAAGGAAACAATGATAATGTGATTTCAACAAAACAAAATCACCTACCTTAAAAGACAAATCTCGATGATAGGAATCATACGAAGCTTTCATGGTTTGATGGGCCTATAATAGTCTTGCACGCAATTCTTTCAAAACAACATTTCAAGTGCGTAATTCATAATCCACGGCCTCCAATTTAGCTGAACCAGCACAATAAGACATAAGGTGAGGTGAAGGTCGACCATAAACTACTTCAAATGGTGTAGCTCACAAGGAACAATGGAAACTCGTGTTATAACAATAATCTACTCAAGCAAGCCAACTAATCCATAGTTTCAGTTTGTCACTTGTAAAACATATTAAATACATCTCAATGGTACGATTAATTACCTCAATTTAGCCATTCGATTGAAGACAATAAGCTGAACTATGGGACAATCTAATGTTACTCAAACAAATAATTTTGATCAAAAGGAATTAGTAAAAACAACATCTTGGTCACTAACAATAGTCTCAGGTAATCCATGCAACTTGAAAATGTGATAAAAAAATAATCTAGCCACGCTAACAACAGTGTAAGTATGTGATAGAGGTACAAAATAAGCATATTTAGAGAGTTGATCAACGAGGGTGTGATAGATGAACAAAATGAACATATTTAGAGAGTTGATCAATGATCACTAAAAGAAAATTTTTAGCATGAGAGGATGAAAGGCCCTTGATAAAAATCCATAGAGATATCTGACCAAATCTATTATGGAATAGGAAGAGGATTAAAGAGACCTACTGGATAGAGATGTTCAATTTTGTGGCGCTGGCAAACTGAACAAGTATAAACAAATTCTTAAACATCATGCTTCATGCCTCTTTAGTAGAAATCAAAGGCAAGGCGGTAGAGTATCTTTCAATATCCCTTATGATGTTAGTTATGGATAGTAGCTACTAAACCTTGAATCAAGGGAGAATCTTTAGACAAATACACTTGATCTTTAAATATAATTAGCCCATAATTTCCACTTGTCATTTGCTATCTCTGCTTGAATTTGGTCCAACAACTATCATAATTCATCAAATTACAAAATCTCCTTTTGGATATCTTCAAAAATACCTAATTGTGGTGATGAGATGGCAGCAAGCAAAGCTTGATCTTCGAATTGCCTAAATACTGCATCTGCCACCACAGATTGTTTTCCAGCCTAGTATTTCACAAAGAATTGATAACCTATCAATTTACTAATCCAATGTTATTATAGGGAAGTAATGATATGTTGTTCAAGAAGAAGCTTTATACTATAATTTTCATTTTTCATTGTAAAAGGTTGCCTCCACGGGTAATGATGCCATGACAAACTGCTTTGATCAAACTAATGAGTTCTTTCTCATATGCAAGTAATTTTGATGCCTAACAATCAATGATGAACTAAAATAAGCTATCAGAAGATCCTCTTGTTGAAGTACTATACCGATGCCTCTATTTAAGGCGTCACACTTCACAATAAAAGGTTAAAAAAAGTATAGGAGAGTGAGAATAGGAGTGCTACCCATTGCAACCTTGAGTTTGTCAAATGTTATCAAAGAAGTTTCAGTCTAGATAAAATAAATTTTCAAAGCATATTGGTTAATAGAGTTGCTATAGAACCATAGCCCTTCCCAAACCTACGATAATACCCAATAACACCTAAGAAACCTCGCAATCAGTGAGTAGTGTTGGGCTTGGGCCAACGGAGCATTGCTTCCACCTTATTGGAATCCCATGATACCTCCTCTGTTGAGATAGTATGTCTTAAGTAGGAAACCGAAATTTGGCCAATTAAGCATTTAGATTGTTTTAAAAATAGTTGTTGTTCTAATAAAATAGAAAAATAATCTACAAATGGGTCATATTTTTTGCCCAGGTTCTACTATACATAAGAATATTGTCAAAAAAAAGGAAGAATTTATGCAAGTAAGGATTAAATAATGTATTCATTACGAACTAAAATGCAATGTTTAAAATTCCGTTCCATACCGGTCAATATCAGCCGGTACGCGCTGTATCAGCCAAAAAACGAAATAAAAATAACATGTTTCATACCGGATTTAGGTACCGACCAATACCAGCCGTTTAGGCCAGTACCAGCCAAAATGCGTCCGGAACAAAAAATATGTTAATTTTGTACTTTGACCTTTTAGATTTAAATGTTTAATTCTTATTTCCTATTATAAATATATTTATAAACTATTTTATAAATTTTATAAAATTTAGAGACTAATTTATAATTTTAAAAAATTATTCAAAATAGTATCGATATTGACCGATATCGGTACGATATTCAAAATTTTGTTAAAATGTAGATGGAGCAATCATAAGGATAAAGGGCATCAGTAAAAATTCAACATGCTCATGATGAGTTCGAAAAGTTGTTTTCTCCACAGCCTCTAAATACATCAGAATCTGATGATAACTAACACTCAAATCTAGTTTAGTGAAAATTGACCACCATGTAGTTCTTTTAATAACTTTCAATGATGGGGATAAGAAATTTATCCTTCACTGTTTTGGCATTCAAAGCTCTATAATTAACGTAAAATCACCATTTGTCATCCTTCTTCTTCACTAAAAACACAAGTGACGAAAAAAGAGACTGATTTGGATGAATAATACCCCGTGCCAACATATCAGTGCATTGCATCTCAATCTCATCCTTTTGAAGATGTGAATAATTATAAGGGAAAACTATAATGGAACCTGTCCCTAATTCAAGTATGATGCCATTATCAAGGTTGCGTTTAAAAGGCAAATTTAAAGGTGAAGTGAACATTGTTTTAAATTCAGCTACCAATCGTTGCGCTTCTAAATTTTTATTTACTTTGGAAAATATTGTTGATATCATATTAATAGAACTTTGGTGATTATCCTTGATTCCTTCCAATTCTACCCACGACCATCCTTTATAAATCTCATCTTCATAACTGAAAATTTTCATGTAATCAAACCCAAAGTACGTAACCAATTCACGCCCAACACAACATCAAATCCACACAAAGGTAGCACAAACAAATCAATGCCAAAATGTTGATTATCCAGTTGTAATTGAGTTTTTTGTTTCCATATTTCTAAGTTGTAAACACGCTCTCCATTAGCTACCACGATATGCAAACTTTCCTATTGGTCTACTGAGATCTCAATTTATTGCGCTAAGCTCTCATCCATTAAGCTATAAGTACTCCCAGAGTCAAGTAACACGAGCATAGGCTTTCCTTTTAAGTTTCCTGAAATTTGCATAGTCTGCGAGGCTTGAATACTTGTAATCGCATGAATGGAAATTTCTGGTCACTAGACACCTCATCACAACTACCTTCCTCCTTAAGGTATACATCATTCTCCCAAATCTCTATAGCAAATAACCTCTTACATTAGAGACTAGGCACATATTGCTCATCACAATTAAAACAAAGTCCCTTACTTCTCCTGTCTTCCATCTCGACTCGAGACAAGCGCTTAAGGGCTGGCCGCTAGGAAAGATAAGGAGTGTTGACATTTCGTCGAACAAGTAGGAGGGTATTCTTATGCCCCCCTCCACACCTTTCATACAAAGGAGCAAGATTCATAGCACTGGTCAAATCGGTGGGATTTTTAATCTCCACTTCAACAATAATATGTTCTTGCAACCCACTAATGAACAGTTGTGATTCATTATACCTCCTATTTTGCAATTAAGATACTTGTGCGAACTAGCAGTTACTCAAAACGACATTGGTACTCAGCAATTGTCCCTTCTTATTTGAGTTTGGCTAGTTATCCAAATTTATTACTGCAAACAGGTGGGTCAAACCTTAAGTTACATTGCTGTTTAAAGTCGCTCTAACTCAAATTAGGTCGATCCCATTCTAGTTTTAAAAACCACAATTGAGCATCACCTTCAAGGTAAAAGGATGTTAAGCCTACCTTGTCTTTCTCAGGTGTGTATTGATGACTAAAAAATGGTCACATCTATTTAACCAATACAAGAGATCCTCCTTGCCCCTAAAACATGGAAATTCTAACTTAGAATATCTGAGGACGTAAGAGCCTCCTTCTATCAGATTGGTATTATGGTTATTCGCTACTGATCGACTTATTTTGCAGCTGCTTGAATGGATATCTATTTACCTACCTTTTTACTCTAACTTGACTGTTGCAATCTCTCTAGACAGCTCTTGTAACTTCTCAACAACACTGTTGGCTCTAATACGAAGTTGTTATGAACATGTGTCTGCAATTGAGTTATTGAGTTATAGATCGATGACTTATTATAGGATCAAAAGGCGAAGATTATTGCTTATTAAAGTGTCTGCCCTTTCAATCTATATTGAATTGAAATTATGGATTCTTTAGAGAGAATCCTATGATCTCTAAAGGGATGTTTAGTTAGATTGTAGCTTGTAATTTTTTGTTATAATTTTTGTATTTTTATATTGGTTTGTGTGTTTTTTTTCGATTTTTGTACTGCATTAATTTTTTTTTCATATCTATGTTTAAAAAAACAAGAAACTAAAATTAAAAATCAAAACGTAACTAAACAAACCCTAAACTTTAGGAGTTCACAACTTTGAATCAAAATTCTACTTATCTTATTCTATATAAAAATAATATTTATATATTACAAGTATGAGTAGGCTAGTCCTTAACCCTTAACCCTACTTGTCATATATAGACACTCTTAAACAGTCAAAATAAAACATTTTTTAATCGATAATAATATCCGAATAAAAATATAAGAAAAACTAATTTAAAATTTTGACTTTTTCTTCCAATGTGTAAATCAAGATTGATTTCTGAAATTTAAGAGCTGTATTTTCAGCATCTATAATATTGCTCAAAATAGAAGAGCTCATTCACTTCTTCACCAAAACGTACACCACAACTCTATTGCTACGATAATCAGGATGCCAACCTGTCTGCTCCACACGACCAATCACAAAATCCGCCATTGCAGCATCCAGGAAGTACTCAAGGATGGTATCTGCCACAGCAAGAAGCAGTGTGAATTCAAAGAAAGATATATGAAAGCGAGAGAGAAAGAGAGATTCTCACCATTTCGAAGTTCCCCGGCCAAAAATATTGTCGTTTGGGTTCCACAGAGTTGCATTAATGTCTCTAACAAATCACCAACTGCTGCTTCACTGTAGATCACATCTGAACCCAGCACTGGAATAACACAACAAATTAAAGCCATGCTGGAAGAAAGAGTAACAATAAGATGATCAACAGTACCAAACGAGTGCAAGCATTTGTAAAATCGTTGGACAAGAATCATGCAAACATTGTTTGCAAGCTCCATAGTAGATCAATCTGGATAACCATTGGAATGATTTAAACAAGAATGCTACAGTAGTTACACCAAAGAAGTTTACCTTTTTTTGTTCATTTACACAATACACAGAGTGAAAAAAGAAATAGCAGACACGGAAATTAACTAAAATTTTCTGGGGAATGATCATTGAAAATTTCATGACATATGGCTTTCAAGAATCATCAACTTAATGCAACTGGTACAAGTGTAAGCTGATGTGAGACTAGGTCATAAGAAGGTAATTCCAACTGAAACCACAGATCAATGTCTGTTGGATTTCTAAAATTGTTGCAATAATTCTTTTTTAATTCACACAGCTCTACTATTGCCGAAATTGGATGTAATCAAAGAAGAAATCTTTAGCATTAGGTCGCAAAGTTTAATAGAGCATATCTGCTGAGACAAGATAATTTAACACATGAATGGAAAAATATAATACTTCTTCATGCGGCAAGACGAGTACTCCACTAAGCAAACTGTGGCTATCACCTATGATCTGAAAGAGTAAAACCACACACTTTACCACAAGAAGCTATTACCATAGTCAGGCAATGGTTCAATTAAATCCTGGTCAGGGTTATCCCCCCATATGAGCTCCTTGGCAACAGCGTAGCCCCGCAGATTGACTTGTCTCAAATTGGTTTCAATGTTCTTCTTTAGAAGCCTCAATCTATCAGGAAGGTCAGTCAGCACTACTTGAGCACCCAAAAGAGCTGATATGCAGCTGGAGAACAAACAAGTATATGACATGAGTTTGCTTAACAGAATAGCAAAAACATTTTTGTTTCGGCACAGCCAATGGAACATGTTCTTTAAGAAAGATAACACAAATGAATTATAATGTTAACAACAAGAGAATGCTTCACTAGATACTAAGAGGATGAAATAATCAGACGATGAGAGTAGAAGGAAATCAATGGAGATGGCTAGTGGTTTATATTTACCCTACCAATCCACAGCCAGAACCCAACTCTATAACCTTCTTCCCCTGAAGTGAAAGAACGTTAGAATCGACCGCTTGCTCCAGAAACTTGCCCAAAACAACGCCACTGTCCCACATCACTGAACCAGTCACTCCAGGCGTACTCTGTGGTTACAGTGGAAAAAGAGTATTCAAAAAATTGAATATTTCACATTAAAGTGACCGTTTTTCTTCCAATTAAGACCGAAAGAGGGTTCGATGAACAAAGGCAAAGTCGTTAATTGAAACGTACCAAGGAAGAAGGGGACTGGATAATGGAGAGCGAGTGGCCACAAGCGTCGAGTCGGAGATTGAGAGAGGATTGGGAGACGAAGGAGTTGGGTGTGGAGAGAGTTGGCTGTTGGATTCCCCACAACAACATCGTCTCCTCTGCCGCCGATTCCTCATCTTCCTTTAGTACCCTCACCTTCACTTTGTACGACCCCAATTCTTTGTACCTCTCTCTTTCTTCTTCTTCCACGTCTATAAAAGTAAGAGCAGTAGTAGCCATTAGATCAGCAAGCTCCAGGCAAGCTACTCGCTTCAGAGTTCGGAAAAGAGCCGTCGCTTCATGGCTCGAAACATATGATTCCTGAGTCTTTATTGTTTAAAGAGTTAAATAGTAAAAAGATAAACCTTTACACATTTTTTACGTTAATTATTAATTATTTAAAATTTTAATTACATAATTAATATTTATAAAATTAATCAATTGAAAAAAATTGACATCGGTAATCTCCGACAATGGATTCAACCCGACTTAACTAATTTGATCTGACCTAATCTGGTCCAGTTATTCTTTTTATCTTTTTCAGTTGATTTTTTAAATGTTAATTATTCATTTTAAAAAAATTTAAAGTTTAATCACTTAATTAAAAAATGTGAAAAAGTTATATTAATAATTTATTTAAATTTTTTTAATATAGATGCATCTTATCAATGAAAATGAATATTTTTACATAATATTTATAAAGACAGTTAAAGTGCTTAATTATTATTAAACAAAAATAATATTAATAAAATTAAAAATATATTATTATAATAATATATATAAAATAATAAGTATAATTTATAATAGAAGATCAAGACAATAATTATTGGTAAAATTATTTTAAGTGACTTTTATAATATTTTTAAAATAGATTTTTAATACATTTTTATATAATTTAAGCTAAATTTTTATATTTTTAAACTTACTTTAAAATTAAACTTTATTTATAAATTTATCTTTAAATCTCATACTCCTTAGTTTTTGAACCTATTTATATAATAAATAAATTTGAGGAAATTCCTCAAATTTTCTCAAATTTATTTTTATATAATTTAAGTGATTTTAAATATTTTTATTTATAAAAGTAAAAAATATATAAAATTTATATTTATTAAGTTATATTTTAAATTTCAATATAAATTTTCTTTTAAGTATATATAAAAGAGAATAT
>JAOXYD010000135.1:3225925-3244232 GCA_028565735.1 Pinacopodium congolense
ATTTTAAAATTATAAATTAGTTTTTAAATTTTATAAAATTTGTAAAATAGTCTATAAATATATTATATTATATAATTCTTAACTTAACTTTAAATTTAAAAAGGTCAAAATACAAAATTTTTCTTTAAAAATTTTAAAATATTTTTTAATATATTTGAATCCGATATGAAATTAAAGAATTTTATATCAAATTCAAGTCTCGCTGATATTGATCAATACTGATGCGAAATTAAAAACCTTAATTTTTTTCCCCTACGAGAAGATACGTCCAGGAGTTGGGTCAATATAGAGCGATGGGTTCTACTTCCGGATTATGATTTATAATGAACAATCATACTAATTTTCCATGTAGCAATTAATGCTGTATATGTAAATCATATTTGCCCCTCGCTTTTGACAGGAACCAGACTCACGCGTTAATGATTCTATTAGGAAAATAGTAATATAGAAGAAGTTCCCTTTCAACAAAAGATGGGGACTTCAGTATAACGGGGAATGCACTTCACTTTCTACTCATGGACACCCAAGTCATTGCCATTGCTAAAGAAGTCCAAAGCAGAATTCAGAAGAAAAGCTCAAAACGGTAAATTAGGTGAAGAAAAGCTACTTTTGACCCAAAAATTAAAACTAAATATCTACACTCTTGATTAAAATTTTTGAGAATCTTTAGTATTATTGTTGATTTTAATTTTTAGTTGTAATTTTTATATTTTTAATAATTTTTTTTATTTTTTCAGTTTTTATATTGTATTACTATGTTAATTTTTTAATTTTTATATTATTTTTTAAAATTTTTATATTTTAAAAAATAGAAAATAAATAAAATTTATAACGTACAACCCTAGGAAATTAGGTAGGGTGAGGTATCTTTGATATAACGGTACTTGGTTATTATGCAAAAGCTTTGGCATTAAAGTCAAAGCCATAACTTAAATGAGGGGGCCAATTATTTTTCTTTAAATTATTGTATAGAGTATCTTCTTCTTTACTTTACTTTTCTTTTCCTATCTATTTCTTTTTCCAATGATGTAATTGAACTCACTCCTCATTTCAAAGTCTCTTAAGCAAGTTGTAATCCATTGTTTTATTTCATTCCAAATTCAAAGTGTTTTGAAAACGCAAATTTTTTTTAGTAAATTTGATATCATTTTTTATTTTTGTTTTTATGTATGTATATTAATTTATATATTATTTTTTAATTTTTATACTGTTTTTATTGATTTATATATTTATAAAAATAAGAAACAAAAACTGAAAATTCAAGGACTTGGTTTCTGGGTTTGGTTTGTAATTGTCTAGTGACAAGGAAGAGAAAATAGTTAGGAATGACTTGTTTAGTATTTAGCAAAATAAGTTTCTGCAAATTTTAACATAAAACTTTTGAACTGGGTTCAGGTGGTTTTTTTTTAGTAAAAAAAAAAGTCCATAGGTTAAATAATGCTACTAATAAGAAATTACTTTGACCTAGATTGCTCTGTTGACTATTTTTAGGACATTAATCAAATTTAGAAAATTTAAACATCCAATATACTTATGGAGGTATCGGATCACATTAACATTCATTTATTAAGGGATATGAAAAAGGAACAAAAACATAGTATATAACAAGAGAGAGCATTCTTCGAATAAAAACATAGTCATCAACACAGGTTTTTATGTCTAATCACACTGAATATAGAGTAATTATTCCGTAAATCCTCACTTACAGACCGATCATAACATAGCCCGAACTTTTAAGACGTCTCCATCTTCAAACAAGGTTACCAAAACCCGCATGAAACGATAGAGAGATCTCCGAAAACGATAAATGACATACGGGTTAAGCTGGAAGTAGATATTCCCAACTAGTTATGGTGTGCCACGATTCGGTGCAGGAATCGTTTCAGGGACGCGACGGCTTTTCCTTTTAGAATGAGAAAATCCAAGTGCACGTAAAACGAAGCTGCCAAAGCTGAACTTGTTTCGATTGTTGAGCTTCTTTCCCCCGTGACCATGTTTTTTCTTAGAACTGACGGTAATTATTAATAAAAAGACTATGAGCAGAACAAGATATCGTGTTGCAGATTTATTTCCCATCTAATGCTAAATATCATGAGCCTTGAAGCATAAATAAGCTAGAGTAGATTCTGAAAATGAGGTAATAAAAGTGAGGTACCAACGATGGATACAGTCACTCAAGGGTGGGAAACAGGCGACAGAATTCAGAAAATTCAGCTGGAAAGCAGCAGAATTCAGAAAAGTCAGTTGGAGAGCAGGCGACAGAATCCAGAAAATGCAGTTGGAGCATTGGAAGTAAATGAAATTAATTGAGGGCTACTTCCTGAAAAGACTGAGTTTGATAAGTAATACCTAAGGAGTGAAATTTTGGTAAGGTACGTCGTGAAACTACGGCGAAGGTCTATTTATAGCAATGTATTAAATATTATATTAGTATTAGTATTAGATTGGTCTTGAAAATAGTACGGTACTGATTAATATCGGTACTGTTTTGATTAATTATTTAAAATTATAAATTAATTTCTAAATTTTATAAAATTTATAAAATAATTTATAAATATATTATATTATATAATTTTTAACTTAATTTTAAACAAAAAAAGATCAAAATACAATTTTTTTAAATATATTTTTTTATTTTTTTATTTTTTTCGATACCAATAAGTATTGATCAATATTTACTTTTAAAATAATATTTAACTGTTTCATTTTATTTTCGGTTTGAAACAGAACAGTATTTGATACATGAAAGGAGGGAACTTCAAAGTAAAAAGGGGTTTTTGTTTAGGATTTTAATTTAATCCAAGTTAATTAGAGATTTCACCGTAGTTTTGTGGGATGGAATTAGAACGAAATATTTTCTTTATTAACATGCAATTAAAGTTAGTAAAAAGGAGATTTTTTTGTTTTTTTTCCCTAATTTTTGTGCTAAAAAAGGACAAGCTTTGGCTTGCTTGCACGATGAAATCTCGCGCCATTTTCACTATCTGGATATAAAAACAAGATTAGAGGGTTTAAGGAGGCCTTATACTGGCTTCGAGCCTTAATATTTCTAGGGTTTTTGTTTTCGTCCTCAAAAGTCTCCAGCTTTTGCTCAGGAGAAGAACAAGAGAGTTTCCTCTTTGCCTTTACAACAATGGCGTTTTGGGGTTGGACTTTTCTTTCATATCCATCACTATGATCTTTGCATGTCTATACTTGTGTGTGTAATTTTTTTTTTCCCTCTTGCAAATTCAAAAAGAAAGAAAGAAAGAAAAAGAAGGACTTCATAACTTGTGGGAATATATCAAATAACAAGCTCTTTCGCAGGAATTGAAGTGAAACCTGGAAAGCCATTCACTCTTTCACGTCATAATAGCGGGGGGAGACTCCATATTTCTCAAGTAATTCACCTTTTTCTTTCTTCAAAAGATTTCTTTATAACATTTTTATATTTATTCTCCTTCTTGGTTTGTGAAAAATTTAATGCCTTCGTGATTGCTCTCTTTCCTTCTTGCTGCAACATTCAGTTTGTTTTAGTTTTTAGGGAGTTGGGGTTTTGTTTAGTTTGGTTGATTTGCATTTTTGTGCATGCTTGTCTCAGGCAACCTTGGGAATTGGTACTGCGGATGGCAAGGCGCTGGTTCAATGCAACGTTGGAGATAAGAGTCCCGTTTTCCTTTGCTCTTTGTATCCAGTCGGGGGCGAATCTTGCCAATTGAACGTGGAGTTTGAGGAGGCTGAAGATGTTATTTTCTCAGTGCTTGGCCCTCAAAGTGTTCATCTCACTGGTTACTACTTACGCGGTGGATGGCATCAAAATCGTGATGATGAGTCGTATCCTTTGTTAGGTCCATGTTTCTGTACTGTTTATTTGCAGAAATAAGACGTTTCAAGTTGTCCAAGTTACTTATCTTGCATTTCTTTATTGCGGGGAAGACAAAAATGAGACAGGCAACAATGGAAATATATAGGATTGAACCAAAGTGATTCTCCTCCATTGACCTGCAATGTTTCTTCTTTTCCTAATTTGATCATTTTATTATCTCAAATGCAAAGTGTGAATTTGAAAATCTTGAATTCCTAATTCTTGTGTATCTGAGATATACTATCTCAATTTTTTTCTTTCTCCTTTACTGTAATACTTAGAGAATCATATGGAGAAGATATTGCAGATACAGAGCCGGAATATTCTATGGATGGTAGCGATGACCAGTACGAGGACAGCTTTATTGATGATAGTGAAGGTGTTTTTCTAAACTACTGTGCTAAAATATTAAAGAAAACTAATTTTGACAGCTCTTCTGGTCTTTTGGCAATGAATTCTCAAAATTATGGGCTCAATTTTCCTTCTTGCATTTTGGTGCTTGTTGGTTTTCTAGAATGCAACTTGCTCATATATTTTAGTATACTGTTATGTGCCTTTTATATTAAAATCAACAAAGACGTTTGGATAAATCAGATTTATTTGTAATTGGATCCCTGCTGGTACCAATGTGTTTCTGTCACTTGAAATAGTTTGAATTATTCCTCTAAGTGGATGACTGCTATACTTATTACAATTGACTGTAAGTTCTACTCACATGATCCTCTGAGATGTAGAGTGGTTATTGTGGTTCCAGTAAACGGGGATAGAGATAGTCCTAAAGGTTTCAAGAGCAATCGTAGACGATTGAGAAAGAAGCACCATGTCAGTGAGTCTGATGATGACTATAATCCTCAAAAACAAGTGTTTCCCGAGGATAGTACTAGTGATGTAGTAGCAGACACTGAAAATGAGGACAGGAATCCTATTTCATCAATGTATAAGAGTAAATCTACTTCAAAGTGCAAGAAATCAGATGGAAAAGAAAAGACTCGGAAAGAATCAGATGAAGCCAGCAAGAAAAAGATGAAAGATGAAGTCAATGATGGTGATTTTCAGGCAAGAAAGGGAGATGTTGTTGTTGAAATGAAGCCAAAAGGGTAAGAATGCAGAATGGATTATTTTACCATTAACAATGTGTCATTTATAAATATTGGCAACATTTTATAGTGAAGTTAAATGCATCCATTCCTAGAAAAAAATTCCCTCTTCTTGTCTCCTGAAAGAAGTGGCAGAGAATTTTGTGCAGATTGTTAATTCTTGTCACTATATTCACTATCAAGTCTTTTGACAAATTGGAGAGTTGTGTAAAGGAACGCAATAGATTCCCATGAATTATGCTGACTAAAGGTGGTAGGATTACTTTTTGTGGCATTCAACAGAGAATTGGTAATACAAAAACTGCAGTAGAAAGATTTTTGTTTTTTTGAAGTTTGCAATAGAAAACTTTGTATGTCAGTACTGGTTTTCTGTTCTAGTGTGTCATGTTGCCTTCATACATCTTTTTGTTAACTTTCTTCATAGTCTTTTTGGTTGATGCTAATGTCTAGAGAGGACAAAGAGGTCTCTAAGAATGGTGCCCAATACAAAACAAGAAGGAAAGAGCAAGGCCACAACAAGAAAGTGCATGATTCTGGAGAGAAAGATGAATTTTTCTTTGGCACAGCACTCCAATGGAATAAAGCCAAACAGAGTGAAACAGAGGCAGAAAAATTAGGCCATGATTCACCTGTTGTGAATGCAGAAGATCAGAAGAATGCAAATGACAAGTGAGTTTGCAATCTGTTCGCTAATCCTATTCTTGGTTGAATGACAGCATATTTGGTTACAACAACCTTCAATTAAGTCTGTCCATTGTCTTTGTAGACAGTTTTGGAATATGTTCATTGAAGTAAATACGGGACCTAATTACCTAATCAAAATTCTGAGCCTAATTACCTAGTCAAACATTGTGCAGGTGATTGAGAAATATACCTAAAACAAATTAATTCAACAGTAAATGATTTTTTATTCTCCTGAAAATGATTGGTTGAATCTTCAAAATATACTATGAAATTTCTTGCACATGGGAATTTCTACTTTATTTGAATGCGTTCCTGAAAGTTGTATTTCTAATATTTGATTCTGGGAGATCCATATTTGTTTCTTTGCTTGGTTGTATCATACTGTAAACCCAACTTTCAGGAGAGTCTGTTAATTGGTGTTTCTCTCATTATTCTCATCTTCGTTCCAGTAGTAAGTGAAACTTTGGTAGGATTGGATCTGTGGGAAATTTAATAATCATTATCTTATTACATGATATTAATAGGGAAGATGAGTGTGTGTCACTTCCTTCCACTGGAGGTATCCCAAATAATATTGCAAAGCCAAAGAAGAAAAGTAAGAAAATGGCAAAGGAGGAGAAAAGTATGGAAGCCAGTATTGTTACTGAAGACAATAAGTTTCAGAAAAATGGAGCTAAGAGTGAAAGCATGGAGCAGGACATGTCGATGAAAAATGGAGGAAATCAAAAGTAAGCAAATGATGAGTTAGTATTATCCATACTAGTAGCTTTCTTGTATATTGAAAATGCAACAGCACACCATATGGCTTTACTTTTGACACTTGAGTCTATAGCTAGGTTCTTTGAAAAGATACAAATATATAGCAACTTTCTTGTTTCTGATGTGTTATATTAGAAAATCTGACTTGTCATTCTATTCCAGATCCCAATCCTCTCATCTCATACCTCAAAATGGTGCTAAAAGAAAGAGGAAAAGGGAAGGACAGGCAGCAGAGACTCTTGAAAACAGCAATACTAACCATAGCAATGCCAACGTAGGAAATGAAGCCAGGCAAGATGATTTTAATCCTAGTAACTTGGTTGGGTACTGCCTGTATGGGATGAATGGAAATTGCAATCATGCCCACTGTATGTGAGCATATTATGTTTTGTATACTCCACAAATAATCTACATTGATATCTTATGTGAAGGCTTGTGAGCCAGACATTGATGCGGATTAGTGACTATGTGCAGAAAAGGATAACTGTTATAAGGATGTTTTGATGTTTGAAATCATAGAAGGTGTCAACTTGTAATTTAATATCTATTAGAAGTTAAGATCCTTCTATTTCCTTGATGAGATCAAATTGCATGCAAGTCTAGCATTGTCATTTCATAATCATTTCTTGTAAGTTTTTAGATTTTTAGTTTTATGCTCTCAGTGAAATAGAACTTACATGTGCTACTTGTGCAGGGACTTTGCCTATAACACCATTCCATCTGATGAGGAGGATTACTCAGAGAAGAAAAAGAAGAAAGGGGCCTTGAAAACTAGTGAGAATGGGAAGGCACTGAATGCAGAACTTTCTTCAAGATTGTCAGATAAGAAGAGTACATCTGTTGAAGACAATGATTACAACGTTGCTGATGAGATACCATCACACGTCAGGACCTTATCAAATGGATTGGTTATTCAGGAGTTAAGAAAAGGAAAACTAGATGGCAGAATTGCTGCTACAGGAAAAAAAGTACGATACCTAAAGTGCTTTATGTCTTCGATGCAAGAAAGTGTGGCCTAAGATTTAAATTGTTGTCTCAGACAAAAATATCTTGTTAGATTTCTCTGTGAATTTAGTGCTAACTTGCATGTGATCACTTTAGCAACAGATATTGTTACTAGGGTCTTCCCAAGAAACCCTTAGTTCTTTTGCTTGTAAATGAGGTAGATAAAGCTGAAAATATTCACACCTTCGTGGTTATCTTTGGATACCTATGGTTCCATTGGTTAGCCTAGGCTTTATTAAAGCTGGCCTCTATGTTGCAGTTTTGATCAGTGTCAATATTTAGAATTCTTCATGTCAATTTGCATACAATGTTTGTTGGTTGAATTAGCTGTATTTAGTATCAGACAACTGTATTTAGTAAAGGGATAGAAGACTAACACATTATTCGAGAGTTGCCACTCTTCCAGGACGCCCAGTTTCTTACACATTCTCTACCCTTGCATATTCCCTCTGCTGCCTATATTCACTTCCCTGCCCCACCTCTCACATCATTCTAACAAATTCTGTTATTTCCCTACCAACCCTAAGCACGTTAGCAACACAATGCAATAAGCAATATGTAATACTAATTAAGAATTTGGACTAAGTCTATTTCAGTTTCAGCTCCTTCTTCCTTCTGCTATAGGTAAACCTGATTAGAGGCCTAACATTAACTTCCGTCTGCTTTCAGGTCAGCATTCATTACACGGGAAAATTGGAGAATGGAGAGGTTTTTGACTCAAATATTGATGGAACTCCCTTAAAATTTCGTCTAGGTATTTTTTGCTGAATGAGATCTTGGTTTACAGAATTTGAGAATATTCAAATATCCTCCTCTGAACTTCATTTGACTTGTGTGCATTCTTTCCTTCAGGAGGGAACAAAGTTATAGATGCATTGAATGTTGGCATTGATGGTATCAACTTTGGCAGTCCTTATTGCTCATTCTTTGTAATAATGCTTACTAGTTGTTATTATTGGGGGAAGATGTCAGTCAAGTGTTGGTTTTGCTGTATGATTTCAGGTATGCAAGTTGGCGAAAAAAGACGACTTCTTGTTCCACCATCAATGGGGTACGATATCCACTACTACTAAATGCATTGTGCAGAAAATGCAGTTTGTCTTCATTTCTTTCTTCTGAGTGCCAGTCCATTTATTCATGTAAAATGTATACTGATGCAGTTACAGGAATGAAGGAAATGGCATGAAGAATATAGCATCAAACTTGGGGCTGGTGTATGATATTGAGCTGGTTAAAGTCCGTTGATTGATCAGTTTCAATTTGCTCCACCAAAAGGATGTATGTTTAGTGAAATCTGTGTTCCAGAAGCATATGAAGCCAAGCAAGAAGCATACTGTTGTGCCGGTTCTGTATTTGGAATACTGGGAGCACCAAAGCATTTCAGGCATTATAGACAGTTTACTCCCCAAATATTAGATTGGAAAAGTCCAACTTCTCATAGCAAGACGGATTATTTTTTGTTAGGCACATCATTATGTAGTTTAGTCTCTATACAACGGTTTAGACAGGTATTCGATGTACATAGTTTTTGTTACTGCACTAATCACTTGGGCAGAAACTTAAATTAAGAGAAGCTTTTGCTTTCTTTGGACATAGAAAGTTGCATAGAATTTTGGTGAATTACGAAGCAGTACTTTGCTTGAAAACGAGCTGCCTTGAAAAATGGTCAATGTCTAATTATATAAACGTAATTCTTCTTTCTGTTTAAGAAAAAAGGAACGAGGAATACTAGTTTCTTATGAGGAAAAGCTTTCGTGCTTTCACCGTCTCTACCAAATACAATACAAGTGAGTGCAATGTCATTAGAATACAAGTTTTTATCTTATTTCTGTATTATAAGAGTTAATGCATCACAAAAATTTCTTGCTCATACACCAACCTAATAAATAAAATGCCGGAAGGTAGAGAATGAAATCACAGAACTTTGTAAGCCGAAGTCTTAGTTTCTCTATACACTGCCACTGTGATAAACAATGAACCAGTACCTCTACAATACTTGCTAGTCCAACAATTCTTACAACCATTATCTACAGTATCAATTTCAAGTCTCATAGGCTGATTTCGGTTATTACATCTCACAAAATTCTTGTTCTGCAAGCAGGAACAATGAATGTATCATGGAATCATCTCGTAGTATTCAATGTATTCTGTGTGTCAATGGCCCTCCTTTCACATACAGGTATTTACCAGGCATTTCCCCTCTGATTTCACTGATGTCAGGTTCCTCGCATCTTCTCCACAATGTTCCTGCTCTTTTCTTCAATATGGCGCCTCCTCTCTTCAAACTTTTCTCCCATCTTCTTCCCTATATCAATCATTCTTGCTCGTCTACTCACTTTCTTTGGTCTTGTGCTATCTTCTTCAAGAGCAGAATTCTGTTTTTCCACATTGGACAGAGATCTCGATGGTGAAGGGTGCTCTGATATGCGTTCTCGTTCAGAATCTTCTTGAGGCTCCCCAGTTGCTAATAAAGGAGTTCCTAGTTCTTCTAAAGATTTGCTGCTTGAGATTCGCCTGCTTGGGCTCAGTGAGCCTATCAAGGCATTTATCGGTTGTGAACTACCTTCAGCATTCCCTGCTTTTTGATGCTTGGTTTCCTGATGATCACTAATGGTTCCTCCATTAGCTTCTGTCTTGGTTTTTGCATCATCAGATCGGCAGCTAAAAGCAGCAGGTGTGGCAGCATGATCGCTTGAGACTTCTTGATTAATCCATATAAAAGGAGCAACTTTCCGAGGAACCCAGTCATTCTTTTCTGCCAACATCCATGGAATGCATACACTTTCACAGTTTGGAAGTACCAAAGCCTCTCGGATGCTAGCCTGCATCAAAACTAGGCAAGGCTAATCAACATTAAGGTTTTACTGATTACACTTCCCCGTGATTGCTCACAATAACTCAACTTAATCTGACTTCGAAGATCAAATCTTCATACATGATCTCCCAACAAGTTCTCTTAAGAGGCATTTAAAGTGAAAGTATTGATCATGATCATGTACATTGTGGACATCATTTATGATAAAGACAGATTCCATCGGCAAGGACACACAATTCAAGCAAGCCAGTACATAACTGCTCCTTGGAAGCGATTTAGTAGGAAATAGAGCATTAAAGAAAACTTGTCATTTTGTTGGATATTTTGCTGAGAATAGTGTAACAGAAAATTTAAGGAATGCATTATGCAGCGAAATGAATCTCTTACCTTAAATCGATTAATCAGAAACAAAGCAATGTGTCCACTACTAATCTTGTGCTCCCCAAGAGAGGACTCCAAGTTGAACTCTATATCAGGCATGGATGTGAAACCGATCCATAACCTATCAGAAGGGGGTGGCTTAATATGGAACCGCAATGTTCCACGCAGTGATGCAACTCTTATTGACAAAGTGATCGGTACCTATAATTGAAATGAGGCATGGGAAAAAGACAAACTATTCATTTTCGGCAAAAGGAATACCTTAAAAGACATAGGGTTAAAACATGAAGATCAACAGCTGTAAGAGTTCTTGCCAATTTTTTATACGAAACATCAGTAGAGTTACCATAAGAGTAAGTTCCCAAGTTTTATAGTGATCAAATGCCGGGTGCCTAAGATGATCATGTTTTTCTCAAAGAATGATGTTCACAATGCACGTAAACAGAAGAAAGCAAAATGTGAAGGTGAAATCCCAAAGAGCACAGGATATTTATTTTAATAGAAGAGAATCCAATCAATAAAGAATATGAGGATGTTATGGATAAGAAATTGTTAATTATAGGATAAAGCATTTTTTTTAACTTTTGTACCAGATCAGCTTACCGGGCAAGAAAGTTCTACACATTGAATCACCTCTATGGTATGATTAGCACATCAAAATATAGGTAGAAAGCATCCTACATATACATGAAAAGGATTTCTGACCTGTGAAACCTGTTTTGCAACAGAATTAAGAATGGACTTCCATTTAGGCACATGTGTTGATGTAGATGTGCAGTTTGTAGAGTTTTTTGATCCATCTGTAATAACATAAAGGTAAGCCTTAAACCAATTGACAAGAAAGAACTAATCCTGCAAAAAACCAACTACAAGTAACTGCATTGAGTGTTCACATCATCATTAATAGAATTAAGTCTCCGCATTTTTCCATCAAACATGATTGTGCCTCCACCACCATCCCAATGTGACTTACCAGGTGTACAATAAGGTAGTTACTAGATTTAACCCTCAAACCTCCAATTATTGTAGGGATTCCTTACATGACAGCTCTACTGGAAGAAAATAAAGCCGCTCAAATATGGGGAGACACCAATCCACAACACACTGAAGATTTTCCAAATGACCACAATTTCCATAATGAAGAACAACAGCACAGTTGAGAACAAGATCCTACACCATGACAACAGAAATATCCCTAATGCATGTTTTAACTATTGAAGCATTATAAACCATTTCTCCAGTAATACAATCTCTGATAATTCGAAGACAAATATTCAAGTGAATCTTTGTATCCCACTGAAAATTCCAGAATTAATTCATGACAGGAAGTCGACAATTTTGCCCAGGGATAACTACACTCAGAAATAAGAAGTAACCATTTGATAAGGAGTTGAATTTCCGGCAAAAAATACACGGTCTATTTATGTTTTTACTTCTTGGTTCCAATATGTCCTGATCGCTGCAATGATTCTACCAATAATGGTTCTGGTCCAATGCACATTAGAACTTCACAAAGTATGAGAATGCAAATCACGGATTAACATGTACTGTTGCGCACACAGCTTTTGCATCAGTATATAAGCAAAAAAGCATACAAAACATGGAATATTAAGGATATAAACCTACCAACAGGAGAATCACTTTTATCCCTCTGATTTCGTGCTTCAACAGTCTCTTCAGGAAGATTTAACTGCTTTCCAAGGTACTCAAAACCTTCTAGAAGATCTGAAGAAACTTCTCCAATGGAGCTTGGTTGTGAACTTGTATTAGCAATACCTTTCTGCAGATCTTGGTCACGAACTTCCAGTCTTGTTTCTATATTTAATACCAGACCACCATAATACTCAACATCCACATCCCATGCCCATACTTCATTCATGTCTGTAGGAAGCACTCGGATACCATGGATATAAGGAGGGATACTCCCAAGGTCTAGATCATTGCACATGACATCACCAATGTAACTAGGAGTCCTCATATTGGATAATGACCTCTGTAATGAGAAATCATAAAAGCAAATCTGAATACATTCAATAACTGAGAGAACAACAGACTATGCCCTCAATTTCAATAATGCCGTAAACTAGCATTTCACGTCCTAGTAAAAAATCAGAATAAATTACTATTCATTCTGCGGAATGTTTATTTAATGATCTGCTATCATTACTCCCCTTGAGAAGTATGTTTAGAACTATTCTTTGTTATTCTCTCTTGCAAATTTTAGTCTGACCAGATTTGGGGGTAGTAGAGGTGCATGCAATGCATGACTATCAAAAGTTGACTAATAATGTAGGTGGGATCTCTTTTTTTTCTTTATTCCTGGACAAGGTAGATTCATTAATTATATAAGGCCAAACAAAGGTATCAATAAAACAATCATTCTTACATACAATAAAATTTGACTCAATTTTGGAAAATGATTGACCTGAAATTGTGCTTGAATTGCACTTTCACTAGGATAAACAAAGATATCAACAAAATAAGTATTCAGGCATATATAAGTAAATTTAACTCAAGTTTGGAAAATCATTACCTGAATTCGTGCTTGAATTGAATTTTTTACATCTGTGTTGCCTTTGGCATCAAAGAAGAGACGAGAAATGAGTAAATTCCAGCAGAGTGTCCCATCATCAACATTTGGCTTGTCATCTGACTCTCTTTCACAATTAACACAGCTATAGTTTTGGCTTCGTGAACGAGAAAAGTTTGATGACGATTTAAATGGCATATTCTCTTCTTCTGAACTGGCATACATTTTAGCAGGTGGAGCAGTCTTTAACAAGCTACTCGGCACAATTGGGTCTTGTAGGGAGTGACATTTTCCCATGACCTTTTTCTCTTCACAACCTATAGCAGACACCCCTCTATTCTCCGTACCATTTTTTGAAGCTTTTCTGGAAATTCTTTTGAAAAAAGTGCGAACCTTTGAGGCAGAACCATCAGCTTTGCTCATTCGGTCAACTGATTCATCATTGAAGCCTGCTGAGGGTTTCATAAATGAAGGATATCCCGTATTTAAGGATGTCAAATAACAGTGAAACTCTTCATTCAATTGAGTGAACCAGTTAAGTTTCTTTCTGTCGTCACATGAGGCAAGACGGAGAGCCTTACACCATGACTCCTTCTCCCAAGATGTTTCAAGATATAAGTAAACTGTTCTACTTCCATTGTATATCGTCGAGGTTTTGTTTTCTAGTCTAATTGGTAATCTCTTTGCCCTGCAGAAAGTTTGATATGAAATAAAATAAGTCATCTTTTCAGCATTAATGGATAAATATATTGCTATGTGATATAAAATTTTCTGTACTTGTGATGAGTACATGACTAGTTTCTATCAATCAAAATGGATGACAATTTTAGTTCCTCCAAACTACATAGGAGACACTTAAAAGGTTTAAAAGAGCTATTTCAGCATTGCTTGAATTGATTAACCTGGGTAAAGAAAGATAGTACGCCCCAGTAACAAAAATTTGAAAAGAGATCTAGGCTGGAGATGAATATGCAATAAGTAGAACTTAAAAACGTAGTAATGAAGAGCAGATTTCTTAGTTACTGTCCCACAGAAAGAGAGATTGGTAATACATCCGGAAAAAATTTTGCCTCCAAGTTTATCCTTGAGAAATAAAAGGTCTGAAACACAAAAAAAAAAAAAAAAAAACCTTCTCAGAGACAGAGAGAACACGTAAATCTCAAGTTAAATACAGGACCCATAATGAGGAAGAGAGGATGTTAAGGTAGAGATTATCTTGATATTTGGCCCAGTGAATAACATTTCTAGCGGAAGAAATTTAAGTTGAATAATTCCCCAGAAGCTAGCTGCATAAATTAGAAATAACTAATGTAGATAAAAGGGTAGCATTTGTTTAATGAAAAACAAATTGCAGGTGTTGAGTGTCATTGGAAACACAATATAAAAACCAGTAATTGGAAGTAATGATCCAAAAGACCAATTCCAGACGAACTAAAATCATTAGAAGATATCATATAAATGCTACCGAGCTAATACATATGTCAAAATAACAACAGAGAAAGTTGAGATAGCGAAGAACTTATTACCATTTCCTGGAGCAAAGATTGTTGGCTGAAACAGCTTCTACTGTGCAACCTTTCAGTGGAATAGTCACACGGTAACCATCTGGACCAGTCAAAAAAAGTGACTGATCTTTGATTCTTGCGCATTTCTGACGAGGAGTGACCTCTAAAAGATCCTTTCTCCTCTTATATTCTTTAGGCAACTTATCTACCATACCATCTTTTGGTATTTTATCTGATTCTAGAATCCAGACAACTCCCTGAGCAACAAAGGCACACAGTTACTGAAGGATAGAGAAAATATTGATAAAAAATGACATATAAAACACAGAACTTCTCATGCCCAGCAACTGTAAATTTGTCTAGCATGCAAATATGACCAGAATGGCGCCCCCCGCCGGTTCATCCCACATTTTTCCACTTTTGTGAAAACATGAAATCGTGATAACTAAAATTCCATGTAGAAAATAAAATCAAGCTAGAATTATAAAAGAAAAGGGCACAAACCTTCTTGTTAACGGCGAAATCAAGAGACTGTTGGGGATCAAGATCTCTACTTGAAGAATCAGATAAGGCTTTGGCTTCTAAAACTCGAGTCTTGCGTTTCAATCGACGTAAGAATATATAAATTCCCAAAGCTTCCAAGGCAGCGAGGGTGAGTGCCCCAGCAAGAAACCCACCCAGAAATATTACTAACCACATGAACATCTCTCTGATCAAATCTAGCTTGAGGTTGCAGAAATTGAGAGCAAACCCACTAATGTTGTATCACTAATTGCATATATTCTTGTTGACACAACATCAACAACAACTTGTTAGAGGGAATCAGCTTCTTTATTCTTCTATTGTCTTTTTTCTGTCATTAATCGTCGATAATTTTGTTTACCCAAATTGGAATTTGGGGAAAAGAAAGTGGAGAATGAAGAAGAGATCAAATTCCCAAGTGGGCGCAGTATATTTTTACTTTTTTAGGCAAGAACAGAGCTTTTTGGTCGAAACATTTCCTTCCCTGTCCATTAACATAATAAAGAACAGAGGAAAGGGAAGAAATGTAGAATTTTCGTCTGTCTTGGTAAGAGGATAGGTTCAAATTATTAAAAAAAAAAAGAAAATCTTCATACTTTTCCTGAATTCACTGTTCGACCTATCGTCCCATTGAAATTGTAACTTCATTAGTCATCTCAGGCACCTTGACGCCTAATTTAATCTCAAGTCACTGTACTGCCAACAAAAGGTTGGATAAGGAAGGTTGGAGAAGCTGCTTCTCTTTTTTTTTTTTTAATTTTCCTTAATTCATATACTTCTTTTAATTTATTTATAAATAGGGATCAGTATTATTTTCAATAAAGTAAATATTGAAGATATATTTTAACTTTTGTCACTAGAACAAAATTCTTAAAAAAATTAACATTTCATATTCTTTTAAAAATAAAATTTATAAAATATTGTTAAAAACCTCATACTAATAAAAACTATAACTTAATATAAAAATGATGCATAAGCCAACTTCTTCTATTAGGATTTAAATTTTAATAAAAATCAATTTAATTATAAAAAATTGATAATGTGATAATTTTTTAACAAATATAAATCACATTAATAATCTATTTAAATCTCTATATTTAGTTTTAAGATTGGATCTAAGAATTTAAGATTTCAGTCTCTTTTTTTTAATTTTATAAACAGAGTTTTGTTAATATTTTATAAATATAAGGATTATTTTTTATCAATATTATATATTTAAAAATTTTTTATAAATATTAAAAATTGAAGATATATTTTAACTTATATTAAATTACAGGGATGGGGTGGGGAAGCTCGAGATAGTATGACAATGAAGTAAGGTTATAAATTTCGTATTAGTACTGGTAGTACTGGCGGTACTGACTTTAATCTGGTATAAAATTTGTCAATTTCATACCAGATTTAAATATCGGTTGATACTAGCCGTATCGGCCAGTATTGAATAAATTAAAAAAGAAAAAAAATTGTATTTTGATATTTTTAAGTTTAAAATTAAGGTTAAAACTATATAATATAATAAAATTTTGAATTATTTTATGAAATTTAAAAATTAATTTATAATTTTAAAAAATTATTCAAAACGGTACCAATTAGTACCGATACTAGTACAATATTATTTTTATGATAAATTCCTTACTTGTAAACAGTACTATTCAAAACATTGCAATGAAAGGCAAATACTTTATTGTCTCTAACTACTTTATGTTATCTTAATATCCGATTGTAATGGAGTAATATTTTAGTTCACCAACTTTCCACCCTACTTCCTAGCTGTTTCAAGATCAACACTGATCCACCGCCAAAAAGGAAAAAAAAAAAAAAAGAACACTCTTTTTCTGAATTATAACCAGGAATTTAGACTTATTATTTTTTATAAGTATATTTAATAAATTGTTGATATAAGAAATGATTTGTAATTTAGGTATTTCAAATATATTATTTGATGGATTAAAGAATTAGAATCAATTCAACTAAGGTCTATAAGTGTGAATATATTTTAATTTTCAACTAATGTTTTAGATAAATTATATTCAACGAGTTTTGTAAATTTTAAGATATCTTCACTTTTAACTAATTATTTTTTAAAAAGTTTAGATTAATTGTAATTCTCTAACATAATTTAAAATTGTATTTCTATTCCTGATTAATTATTTTTAATTTTTGTTTTAACTCATTCATCGTGATTTAAATTTATAATTTTTTTAAAAAATTTTTGAAAATTCCTGCTTCACCTAGTATCGACTCCTTGGTGGAACCAAAAGCACTCCTGAGAATATATTCTAATTTCTAAGCCCTTAAGTTATTCCAATTCCAATTAAAGCACCAAATGGGTTTTTTTTTAATAATAATGGTCCTTAGGGCTACCATTCAAAGGTTAGTCATACGAACTTATCAAAAGTCAACTCTCTAGGGCTATAAATAAGGCTATGGTAATGATTTCTTTTCTCCTACTCACAATGGATTTCTGTTATATAAAAGAATTCTTAAAATTTTAAATTGAAATATAATCTTCCTGACCCTCTTAAAGAGCCGCCAATGACTACATTAGTGCACTCCAAAAATGTCTTTATCATATATAAAATCAATTCAGATTTCATCCATAAACTTGTCATTTCCACGAACTTTCCTTTGTCCTGGATTGGTGTACATCAATATACAATTTAATTTCAATTGACGTGTAAGAATGGTTTCATTCAACTGCTTTACGCAACGATGTCATTGAGATATGAAAATAATTATAAATGGAAGTTCATGACAAAAACGTAATTGTCCGTATAACTTTTAAAAAATAGTTTAAGTTAATTTTTAATATTTGTAAAAGTATCACCATATTTTATAATATTTATAAAATAATATAATTTATTTATAATATTATAAAATGGTATATATTATTTTTTAAGATTTATAAAATGGTATATTTTACTCTTTTAATATTAATTTTATTAAATAAATATTAATTTTGTCAATATTGTACAAATAAACTATTCACTAATTATTAAAAGAGTAAATAATAAAATTTTAATAAAGTTAGTATTAAATGAGAAATTTACATCATTTTATAAACGTTAAGGGATAAAATGTATCATTTTACAAATGTTAAAGAATAAAATGATACCTTAAAAAACGTTAAGGGGTAATTTAAACTTTTTAAAAAATTTTAAAGGG
>JAOXYD010000135.1:3244332-3273155 GCA_028565735.1 Pinacopodium congolense
AATAAACTATTAACTAATTATTAAAAGAGTAAATAATAAAATTTTAATAAAATTAGTATTAAATAAGAAATTTACATCATTTTATAAACGTTAAAGGATAAAATGCATCATTTTACAAACGTTAAAAAATAAAATGATACTTTAAAAAATGTTAAGGGATAATTTAAACTTTTTAAAAAATTTTAAAGGGTTAATTGTATTTTTTACCTTTGTTATTTATATGACTGGTTTCAAATGTTAGCATTATCTTCATAAGTAAATGCTTCTATTGTTTGAATGAAATTTTTATATATGGAATTATGTATCAGTTATTTTATTAAGAGAAACATTTTTCTTTACATAGAAACTGAAATTTGGTCTCCAGCAATTTGCCATGCAATCAAAATTTTTATAAAAAGTTGATGTCCGATATGTTGCCTTAAACCTCTTCTTTTTTTTTTTTTAAATAATCAGATCAAGCTAACATAACCTCTTCTAGTTCACACATATATTTTTTCTATTTTTTCGTATCATCACAATTCTGAACTACATGACGGTACATGCACGATTTTGCAAAATAAGTTAGTTTGTTATTGTTTTCTATTTTTATGTTCTATTTTTTAAAAACATAAAAAATTTAAAATTTAAAAATTTAAAAATCACATAAATATAATAAAAATATAAAAATAAAACAAATTTAAAAATATACATAAAAATTAATGAAAATATATAAAAATAAGAATAAAATAAAAAACAAACTAAATAACCCAAAATAATGTTTCGGAATAATAATATTTCAAAACAAAATACTAAAGAGTTGATTGCTATGATTTTTTTTGTTTTTATTTTTTATTTTTTTAAAATAAAAATTTAAAAATAGTATAAATTTTAAAAAATAATATATTAATATAATAAAAATTAAAAATTAAAAATACACAAAAATTAATATAAAAATTACAATTAAAATTAAAATCAACAATAATATTAAATATTCCCGATATACGCCCAAAATAATGATTAAATGCTCTTTCATCGTTATTTATTTTTATAATTGAATGGTGTGTCCTGGGTAGACATCCCTTTATTAATGTCCGGAAAAAGAAAGGCGGTTGTACGAGAATTATGAATCCATGCTGTACTTGAGGCCGCGCCTTCCTTCACCAAATTCGAAACTACTTGCTAGTGACAGCCTCACCGTGTTCATAATAAGTATATAAATTGACAAATTAGTTTCATTAATGCTAGAGTCCTTTTAGGCTTTAAACATTAAATTATAAGTAATTTATATAAATAATTGAGTGATATATAAATAAGCTCTGTAAATGACAAATTAGTTGGGGTCCGATTTTGGCTTAGAGATAACGAATTAAATTTGAACTAATTAAGTTTATATAATTAGGTTTAATTAGATTTGAATACTTGGGTTTGATCAAATTCAAGTTTAAATTTAATAAATTTATTTCAAATTCAATTTAATTATGAAAAATTAGATATCCCATTTTACTCTATTCAAATTTATTTTTTCTAATCTTATGTATTTTTTTTAGATATTTTTTTTATAATCTTATGTTGCAGGAAGGATGTCAAGCAAGTTTCTTCATGCAGACCTTTCAGCTTACTAAGCGATCTTTCATCAAATTGACAGGGGATTTTCGATATTATTATTAGTTTGGCCTTATTTAGTTGAATTTTAATTTTTTATTTTACTTTTTTATTTTTTAAAAAATAAAAATCGAAAAAACAAACAAACAAATACAGAATTAAAAAAAATATAACAACTATAACAAAAAAATATAACTTATAACTCAATTAAACATCTCCTAGTGTCCTTCCGTTATTGATTTCACGGCTACCATAAATCACACCTTGCAATTCTTCAAATAATAAATAGATCACACCTTACATTATAGAGTTCCAAGGTGACAAGGATCTAGGCAAATAAGAATGGACTTTTGGGTGAGTTGAAAGACTAAAATTTCCTTTCGGCTAATCCTCTCCATGTCAAACTATTGAGAGAATATGTCATTTTTCGTTTTTATAAAATAAAAATATGTTAATTTAAAATTTCAAAATTCAAATAGTTTAAAACTCTTAACTAATTCTATTTCATATTATATTTTAATATATAAAATCTAAAGAAATATATTATAACATTAAAAACTCAAAATTCGCAAATTGGATTGAAATATATAAAATTTAAACAAATATATTTTGATAATAAAAATATTTTAAAAAATAAATAATTGAGCTTAGCTTAGAATACTTTTACAGAACAACGGTTATCTTCTAAATTATTAAAGTGAGATTGATAAACACCTAAAACACATGTTTTAACAATTATGCCACCCTTGTAACAATGTCAGGGAATATTCATGCTAGGCTCCATGTACTTGAGGCTCCAAACGTCATTAGGTGAAATACCTTTTTATCCACTTCTGGGCCCTTCAGGTGTGTATTCCAATCAAACTAGATAACGATTGCCCAAAGGTGTACTTAGAATATTAGGCCGTCAGATTGAACTCCAGTTATTTTATTTTATTTTAAATTTGTGTATTTTTATTTATTTTATATTTTATTGATGTGTTGCATTTTATTTTTGTATTATTTTTTAATACATTTGATGAAAACACTTAATATAATTATTTATTTTGTGGTAGAATGTTTAAAGGTGGAAGAATTTACTGGATAAAGCAACATTTTGCTAGTAAAAAAAGTAATATTACTTCTTACAAGAATGTACTATTTGATGTGCATAAGATGATTGAGAATTATTTGAAAAAAAGAAAAAGAAAAAAATGGAGATTCATAACATTTCTTCCGGAAATTATGAAGTAGAAATTATACAACAAGTATCAAATAAAAGAAAAAGAAAAGCTACTGTTAATTTAGATTCTTATTTTCTTTAAAAAGTACTTCTGGTTCTCAATTGAGTTTAAAAAGAACTTTGTATGATAAAAACGTTATTTTACATTGTTAAAGAACTTGGGCTAGGTAGTTTTATCATTTTTATATTCCTTTAAATGCTCTAAATTCATTTTATTTTCAAGAAGTAATAGATGCCACAACAACAATAGCTCATGGATTTAAAGCACTTTCTTGTTATGAGATTCGTGTATCATTACTTCAAAATTTGAAAAAAAATGTCAAGTGATTGTGGATTTATATAGATCTAAATGGGAAATAATATGATACACTATCATGACAAATGACTTGATTAATTAAAGATAAAGAACTTTAATCAAATTTTTAATTTATTGCGATAATAGACCAACTTTTGTTAAGTCTGTTAGTGCTTCATATATGATGAAAAGCGCTCATACTTTATTTCAAATATTTTATGAAATTATTAAGTGAGTTGAATCAAAGGATGTGGTTCAATTTATTACAGATAATGTACCTAATTACGTATCAAATGGATACTTATTGGCATCAAAGTATGAGAATTTTTATTGATCTCCATGTGTTGCTCACAATATCAATCTCATTTTAAAAGATATTGGACTTATACCTTACATTTATAGTCTTACTTCACATACATCTAAGATCATGATTTTTATGTATAATCATTTGATCTTTTCATCTTAATTGAGAAAACAAGAAAAGTTAATTGAGATAACGCGTCCTGCTACTACTAGATTTGCGACTACATTTATATCTTTGAAAAAATGTTTATAATTATAAATAATACTGCAAAATTTAGTGACGAGTAAACATTTTTTAAGTCACAAATTATCAAAAAGTATGAAAGAAAAAGACGTATATACTATTGTTCTAAATAATAAATTATTGGATGCTTATTTGAGTGTTGTAAAGAATGTGGATCCACTGATAAGATTGTTGATTTGGATGAGAAGCCATTTTTAGATTATATATATGATGGCATGCGTAAGACTCACATTACAATTATGAATATTTTCAAAGAGAATGAGAGATTATACAAGCCTTATTCAAAAATTATTAAGAAACGATGGGATAAGCATCTTACTCAAATGATTCATTTAGCAGTTTATTTTTTCAATCCTTATATTTCTAGTTTTACTTCACATGCATCTAAGATCATGATTTTGTGTATAATCATTTGATCTTTTTATCTTGATTGAGAAAGCAAGAAAAGTTAATTGAGATAGTGCGTCCTGCTACTACTAGATTTACGACTACATTTATATCTTAAAAAAATGTTTATAATTATAAACAATACTACAAAATTTAGTGACGAGTAAACACTTTTTGAGTAAAAAATTATCGAAAAGTGTGAAAGAAAAAGACGTATATACTATTGTTCTAAATAATAAATTATTGGATGCTTATTTAAGTGTTGTAAAGATTGTGGATCCACTGATAAGATTATTGAGGATTGTTGATTTAGATGAGAAGAAATTTTTAGATTATATATATGATGGCACGCGTAAGATTCACATTACAATTATGAATATTTTCAAAGAGAATGAGAGATTATACAAGCCTTATTCAGAAATTATTAAGAAACGTTGGGATAAGCATCTTACTCAAAAGATTCATTTAGCAGTTTATTTTTTCAATCCTTATTACTTATTTAATGAAGATGTATGCACATATACAATAATGAATGGTGTTTTGACGTGATTGAGCGCAAAGGTATGCTTTTTACAGTAGAACAATAAAATGCATCAAACGAAATTATATTGTATCATGAAAGTTTATGGAGTTTTGCCAGATCATCTGCAAAAAACGAACTTATGATGAAAACATGCTGTTTGATAAGTTTTCATAATTTAAGTTTCATTTTTTACTTATTAATAATATATTTTAATATATTTCATATAATTTTTAATTTAAAATACAGACGAGTTGTGGAGATTGTTTGGTAAAAGTGCTCAAACTTTAAGAAATCTTACCATTAGATTACTTAGTTAAACGGCTTCTGCATAAGGTTGTAAACGTAATTGTAGTGTTTTTGAACACATTCTCACCAAAAAAACAAAATCATTTGGAGTATCAAATACTTAATGACCTTATTTTTTGTTACTTATAATCTAAATATGAAGAACATGTATTTTATTGATTAAATTTAATTTCAAAGTAATTGTATTTTTATTATTAATTTGATTAATTTTATTATTTTTCATAGCGCTTAATAAGAAGAGGACATATGATCTAATTGATATTGATTGCATTAATTATACCAACTTTTGGATTGAAGAAGAAGAATCATCATCTGATCTTGATTATAATGAACTTGAAAGAACACTTTATGAAGAAAATGCATTTGTTACGACGAATGAATTATGCACATCTATTAACGGTAAGTTGCTTTCTTATTTTTAAAGTATAAGTTATTTAAAAAATAATTTTATAAAGTATTAATCTATAATTTATTTAAATGTAGTAGAAGATGTTGATGCAAATACTTTAGATGAAAGCACAGTTTATGATTCTATACATAGCGTTGGAAAATTTGGAATTCTTGATAAAGATGAGACATAAATTTCATTAGAAACTCAATCTTGATTTTTCTGTTGTTTTTATGTCTTATATTATATTCAATTTTAGTTAAAAATGTTACTATTGATTACATATTAATAGATATTGGTGTTTTACTTTTATTTCAATAAGATATTTTATTTCTATCATATATTTTTACTTATTTTCATAATTTATATATTTATTATTTTATACCAATTTAATACCAGTTTTATAAAGGTCTAATACTGGTTGAACCTCTAAACTTTATATCCCTTTCTTCACCAGTTTAATGTTAGATTTTGTTTTGAAAATATTGTTTTAAACATGTAGTTTAATTTAAAGTGTATCAGGTGCTCTTTAATAGTTTTAGTCTTCAATTTGGTACGAAAAACCTTTGGAATATGGTGATCATCTGTGATAATTGTTTTATAAAATTATTTGTATATCTTTAAGTTTTTTAATATCACATTGTAATATATAGGGATAATTATATTATTGATTCTTAATTTTTTAAAAAATTCAAATCAATTCTTACAATTTTTAAAATTTATATTTCAATTTTATATCTTTGTATTTCAATTTAATATAGTCTTGTTTTAATCAATCACCAAAAATTTAGCATGATTATAAAAATAAGATACTAAAACAATTTAAAAGACATATAAATAAAATTTAGAATTAAGTCATTTAATTTTTTACATTTATACACTATTTAACAATAAAATTATACTATTGTTTTACGTATAAATATATGTGAAATTGTATAGTTTTGTTATAAATGTGATAAAAATTATATACGTATTATTGTAAGTTATTTAGGTATTTTATTTTTTAGTTTTATGATATATAAAAAAATAGATTAAATTGAAATATATAGTTCTAAGTATAAAATAATAAATATTTGTAATTATAAAATTTAATTGAAATTTTTTTTTAGAGTTTAAGAATTACAAAAATAAGGTTGTCCCTAATAGATGAAAAGCATACGAGTGACCGTCTGCAAGCTATATGACATGTTACATGCATAATAACATAATATCATGAAATGAAAGACAAAAGGGTTATTTAAACTTTAAGGTTTTCACTAATATTCAGGTCAGATCCTAACGTTTCAGAGTATTCAAAAAGAACCATAATGTTTCAAAAACGTTTTAAAAGAACCTTAACGCTTCAAAAACATTAAAAAACATCCTGGGTCAAACTTTTGTTAAGTCTTACCGTTAAATGTGCCACATGGCGCATCTTAATTGATTCACGTGTCATGTGGATCTCACATGATACTGTCACGTAGCATTTCATTTTAAAAATTTTAATATAGGCTCCCATAACTTTACGCATAAACTTACCATCTTACTACGGCTATTGTTTGTTATAATAACATCTAAACGAATATTTAAAGCCTATAGTTGTTGTAAGGATAATTGGTTGACACGTGACGAGCTCTAATTAATTCACGTGTTATGTGGGCTCCACATCCACGCAGAATCTGACATGTCAATATTGTGGGATCCACATTAAAAATTTTAAAATGAAATGCCACGTGATAGTGCCATGTCAGCAAGTGGGATCCACATAATACGTTGACCAATCAGGATGCGCCACGTAGCACATTTAGCGGTAAGACTTGACAGAATTTTGACCAGGGTTGTTTTTGAATGTTTTTGAAATGTTAAGGTTCTTTTTAAACGTTTTTAAAATATTATGATTCTTTTTGAATGATCTGAAACGTTAGGATCTGACTTAAATAGTGATAGGATTTAAATGACTCTTGTGCCTTTTTAAAACAAACTGACTTAGCCGACCCGTGAAGATCGGATCAGGTTGTGCTGTTAATTCGGCCCGGCCCGGGTTGATTATTTTCCTTTCTCATTTATTTTTTCACCTCAAGTTACTGTATCGGCAATCTGAATCTTCTTCTTGAGATAGTCAAAACAAAAGGAGAAGAGAGTTGAGTTGAGAAACAGAGGGGGAAGGAATAGAAGAGAAAGGAGTCGTTGGTTGGTATGTGGAGAAGAAGATGAAACAGGTTCACAAGCTAACGTTGGTATTATGTGGACTTTGGATTTTCAGTCTCCTCTATGGAGAAATGTTTGCTTATTGGCTGCCCTCCCTCTACTCTTGTTCATGGCCTCATCTTCTTCCTTCTTCTATGGTATAAAGCATCCCTTTTTCTTACTTATTATTTCTCAGATCTCATCTTCCGGAATTATGACTCTACACCTCTAGCTAGCTAACTACGATCTTTGCCTAGAATGAGTATTTGTTTCTATCTTATACTATAGGCTTCAAACACTTAGGGAGTTTTTTATTTTTTTTCAGGAAGATGGTTTTAAGCATTCTCATAATTATGTGAAAGTTGCTGTCATAGCAGACCCACAGGTGAATACTTTAGTTTCAAACGTTATTTTGGGTTATTTGTACTTCAACCTTGATTTACCATTCATGGTCATTATGTTTTTCTTTTGGCAGCTCATGGACAGAACTTCACTTCATCTTCCACCAAAATCCCTGTCTTTGGAGCTTGCACAGTTCTATACTGACCTATACATGCGCAGGGCCTTCTTTGCATCAGTCCTGCCTTTGAAACCCGATGTTATAGTCTTTTTGGGGGATTATTTTGATGGTGGCCCTTATTTAAATAATGAAGAGTAAGAGTTTTAGAATTTTTTCTTTCCAATTTTCTGCTTTGGTTTGGTTTCCAGCGGGTCGCTTTATAGTGTAGAAAATAACGGCAAGTCGTCTATATCTCAGATTATCAGGAATTGCAAGTCCTGGCTATTTCCAATCTCAAAATTTTTCCTTGTGCAACCCCTCATAGATCCTCTCCAATTGATCCTTTTTTTTTTATTTTTTTGGTTTAATGTATTGGACTATTTATGACTGCAAGATGGGGGAAATCTCTTGAGCGGTTTAGGCATATTTTTGGTCCAAATTCAGAAGGAAAGCTTGCTGATATCCCTGTTTATTTCATTCCTGGGAACCATGACATCGGCTATGAAAGTTTGTATTCTCATTTACCACAGGTATCATTTAATATCATTCATTTATCGCTTCTTACTTTTCTTTCCTTTTTAAAACTATTCCTTCTGTGTTCAATTATCATTCGTATTGACTCTTTATATGTTTTTGGAGTGATGTGTGGTTTCTATCTTAGGTTATACTTGTATATTAATACAGGTTATGCAACGTTATGAAAAAGAATTTGGGATCAGAAACTATCGGTTTACAGTTGGAAAAGTGGAGTTTATTGCGATTGATGCTCAGACTCTAGATGGTAAAGCAGAAGCAATTCTATGAACTACTAAATTGAACAATAATGCGTATTTCTCTGCCTTGGTTATATATAACTTGAACATCTGCCAAAGTGGCAGCAAAAGCTAGAGGCTTTTTGGTATCCATTTTCAGATTTTTTGCATATGTATACATGTTACTTTTATGGTAAAAGAGTCCTTGAAGGCAACCATGGAGGATAATCCCTCTGTGGCCATTATTTTACTGTTTTTTATATATTTTTTTAATGTTGGTGGGATAGTATTAGAGCTACAACATGAGGTTCTGTTGTTCCTATGACTGAGTAATTATATTTATTTTGGGTGGTAATGGTTACATTGGCTGATTCTCTCTTTCTGCAGCCAGTGTTTGAGTTGGTGTACATATCAAACTAATAAATTCATGAAATGATATCACAATGCGAACTAGTTAGATACACAGAGTCTGGGTTTTCTTGATGTTCTTGGGATTGCTCAGATAATGGGTTGAGGCATTTGATGAGATGGAACCACATATCTTTTATTGATACAATAACTTAACTTATTTGCAAGCTCTGGCTAAGTACAGAATTGTTTCTTTTTAGTTATTCTGAGTATGTTAAATGCGTGAAATCAGATATAGTTATTTCATGATTCGAGAAAAATGAATCATTAATTTTGTGGTTTGTGTCTTTTTCAGGAAATCGGCAAGGAACTTTCTCTTCCACGACTTGGGATTTTATCAAAAATGTTTCAAGTGGTAAAATCATATCTGTTATTCCTTTCTTTATTGTAAAATTATTCATCTTTGTTATTAATTTTTTTATTGCTACTCATTTGCTAGATGCTCAATCGATCCCAAGAGTTCTGTTGACTCATATGCCATTGTTTCGGCAAGATAATACTTATTGTGGTCCGAATCGTTACTCTCCAATCATCAATCAGGTATTCTTTTTGCCTATATAGTGTCCGGTCTTTATTTTTGAAGAACTGAAAATTTCCAATTTAATTGCTGCAATCATTTTCCTCATCTGTGTTATAGATTTGATGTGCAAGGATTTATAAAAAACATCTATGGTTTATTTTTGCTTTTCTATAGCCTTCTCTCATTTTATGGCTATGGTCAAGATCATCCAATTCAAAAGTTTTAAGTTGTTAGATTCTTCATCAAAGAATGACTTTACAACCATAAAATTCACTACCTAGACCCACATACGCAAATTCATATTTTCTGGAGTTAATGGAAAACAACTTAGTACAATGTTCTCAATGGTAAAACAACTTCAGTAAGAATATCATCATACAAGGACTGAATTAGGAAAATGCAACAAGTAGGAGGGCTTGGAAAATATTTAATTTGTGTTTGCTATGCAACTATGGATGCTTTCATTACTTTTGGTATTTGAATTGAATTGCAAAATATTTTTCTTCACTTTTTATTTACAGAGAATCATACGTTCAGCTCAGAGTCAAGAAGTAAGGTAAGCTTCTGTTCCTATTTGAATATGCACAATAGAGTTACATCAATTTCTGGAATTTGATTGTCGATGTTGATCTTTGGTTGTTGGATGGTTCAATGATGCAGGTATCAGAATTATGTCTCAGAGGAATCTTCAGTGAGCTTGCTTGATTTGATTAGACCTGTTAAGTGACATTTTATTCTTGAATCGACTGATGCATAGTCATACAGTTGTGATAGTAATGTAGTGCCTAAATGCTTCCAGTTGGAATGGTGATTCCACTATAATTTTCTGAAGAGCTATTTCATCTTCAAGCATTGAACACACAGTCACACTTTCTTGTACAAGAACCCTCAGTAGCACTTCGATGCTTAATTCATTTATGTTACTGTACCAACAAATTTTCTGCAACTGGATGATTTGGAAGAAACTGAAAATCTGGCAAAAGATAATTCATGAATGGAATAACTTGTATAATACCTGGTTGATATTGTTGAAGATTCAATAACAAGCATGCTTATTAGCATTCACGGGCTTGCAATCTTCATAAGCACATGTACCAATAATCTGGAGGTAGTGATTTTCCTAATGACATGACTATTGGTTTCTGCAGATACTTGTTTTATCAGGTCATGATCATGATCAATGTGCAGTGACCCATGAGGCAAAACCTAAATCTGTTCCAGAGGTAAGCGTAGCATATTATAGTGACGTATATGATATCTGAGTTAATGACATTGAATTGATAATAGTATGCAGTTCACATTGGGGACCATAAGTTGGCAGCAAGGAAACTTGTATCCATCTTTCATGCTTTTATCTGCTATTGACACTCCAAATGCAAACACATCCACTCCGGAAGCTGTTATGTCTCAGCTATGCTTTCTCCCCATGCAAACACACATTTACATATGGTATTTCTCCTGCATAATGAGTAATATTAAGCACCCTTAGGAAACAAGGTTGTTATGTCCGACTTTTAAAACTAGGAAACAAGTAAATCAGTTTGATACTTCAGCTTGCTCCTCTGAAATGCAAATCCTGAAATTTCAGGTACCTTTCACTCTTTTGTCTGACCATTTTGGCTCTCCTCTTCTGGCCAACAAGTGGCATCAATTTTGAGCCCTTCTTTGGTGGCTTAAGGTCATGCATCAAACAATGGGGTAATATGCTTACACACAGTACAAAAGAGAAGGAGGAGGATGAAGATTGCGAGTACGAGATGATCTGGGATGCAGAAGGATCGATGCATCTTGTAAAGAAGCCAAGAGATACCTCCAAATTGCACCAATCTGGTGGAGCATCAATTGAAAGGTACATCTCCTTTCCATTTCCATAAACTTGTGGTCACCAAGTATGATACTTTCAATATTTATAATGCCCTGATGATGCATAGCTGGTAATGTTGCAAGCATCATACTCGGAGAATACTTAAAACCTAAATTTTTCAATAACAGGGGCAATGCAGTAATGAGGCCAAAAAGAAATCTTCAGCTGGAAACAGAGGTTTCAATGAGCATAGACATGAATGCAGATGTCGGGTATGATTCAACTACGAAATTACGGCATAGAACAGGCAAATCAAAGACAAAGATCATCGTTCACAGATTACTTAGGACATTCCAAATGCTTACCGTCATTGCTGCAGTGAATGTACCTCTTTACATGATGATGATGTTCAAGGATTGGGTTAACAAGTGACAACGCAATTTGGGTATTTTGGGGAGAAGATTTTACCTCGTATCTGGTAAATGACATACGTTTGTAATGAATTTTGATGTTTTGGTGAAATTAAAATTTTTGATGAGAGCATTAAAGAACCCTGATCCAACCATGAACAACGAGGTCGTTATACACCTATTGTTAATATATAAATTTAAGATTTAGTTAAATTATAATTTAAAATTTTTTAATCATGTTTATTTTGATATTATATTGTTTATTGGAAATTATTTCAATAATTTTTATTTGAAAACGTAACTTAACTTACTAAAATTTTAAAAACACTTACATAATTGACAAGAAAATAAATTTGCAACCAAACATAGCTGGATTCCAAAAAAATTATATTCATAATTTTCCCAAAATTCTACAGATTGTTATTACTAAACCAAGAAAAATATCAATATTGATTTGTTCCTAGAATTTTAATTAATAATTAATAATTTGAATTATAAATATTAAAATTTTAATATAGTAAAAGGTTTATCGTATATTATTTAAACTAAGGAGTACATTTGGTTATGATGTATCAATTTATAGTATATTTTAAAAAAATTAAATATAAATTATTAAGTGAGCTTTTAGTAAAAATCTAGGATTAAATCGTATTTTTCCCTTAAAAAAATCATTCTTAATTCTTCCATTCGAAACTAAATTTTTCAGAAGAGCAGTATTGAGTAGAGAATTCCAAGACATAAGTGAAACCAACGAGAGATTTGATTGGTTGCTGAATCTTGGATTTCATAAATTTGGGAAATTTACATTTTGTCGTAAGAGTAGATATTGGAAGAACATTACCCGTTGAATTCAAACACTAACAACAGCACCTACAACTAAATCAACCATTATTGAAACGTCGTCAAATCCTCTAAGACCTTTTTTTTTCTTCTCTTAATCTCTCTCTTTGTGCGTTTCCAATTCCTATCTTTGTTTTGATTTCTGGTAAGATCTGTTATGACCCTTTTTTTGTTCCTCATCCTTCTTTCTTGTTTCTTTGGGTATGATTGAATCGATGAATGTTCTATATTAAAGTACTTGTCTTTAAATTTTGTTATAGATTGGAGGTTTTCGGTTGTTTTTCTTTTTACTTCCTGATCTTTTTTCATTTTGTTTCGATGGGAGTGCTCCCGATGCTTGATTTTCTTGATTCACTGTTGGTTCTTTGGGAACTTTGATGGAATTTTGTGCCGTGGATAAAGCTCATGTTATTAATTTTTGGCTAGATTTGGAGTTTTTACGTCGATTTGTATTGCTTTCATATGTCGTCGTCGTCGTCGAATGGCCATTTTCTGCTTCATTTCTGAATTAACCTGCACACTTCTGTTCTTTTTGATCTATCCTCGAGGCTCCTTCACTGTTTAACTTGTCTCAATTGCTTGTTCTTTGTATCGAGTCGCGACTACCTTTGTGCAGTGGACCAAGACCTTTGTCATTGCCAACAAGAAACTATCTTTTGCGGGTTTTATATACTGTGCTTGTTGACAAAGAATTGGGAATTTATGTTATTTGGAATAAGCTACTTTTACTTAATATTACTTTATGGAAGCACTAATTCTGTACCTGGAACCCTAGGTTGGTTACTTGGGTGATGGAGCAACTTCCGGTCGAAGTCATTGGGAACATATTGTCTAAGCTGGGAGGTGCAAGGGATGTCGTGATAGCCTCTGCAACATGTCGAAAGTGGCGAGCAGCTTGCCGTAAACATCTGCATACACTCTCATTTAATTCCAATGATTGGCCTGCTTATCATGATCTTACAACTAGTAGGCTTGAAATATTGATCACTCAAACAATCTTTCAGACCACTGGGTTGCAAGGTCTATCTGTTTTGATGGATGATGTGGATGAGTTTGCAGCTTCAACAGTTACAGCTTGGCTCTTGTATACGCGGGAAACCTTACAACGGTTATATTATAATGTTCGGACAACTCCAAATGTCAATATTCTTGAGATTTGTGGTCGGCAGAAGCTTGAAGTGTTGGCATTGTCCCATAATTCAATCACAGGGGTTGAACCTAATTTTCAGAGATTCCCTTGTCTGAAATCACTTTCTTTATGTTCTGTCAGCATCTCAGCACTTGATCTTAGTCTCTTGCTCACCGCATGCCCAAAAATTGAAACATTGGAACTTGTCAACCCAGATATTGCAATGTCTGATGCTCAGGTGACTGTTGAACTGAGCAGTCATACACTAAAGCGTATCTTCGTAGAAGCAATCAGTTTGGATAAGTTTATACTGGAAGCAGATAGCATAGAGTGCTTGCACTTGAAAGATTGTGCTCTTGAACTATTTGAACTCATTGGGAAGGGGACCTTGAAGCATTTTAAGATTGATGATGTTAGTGTTATACATTTGGATATTGGTGAGACGGTTGATAATCTTGAGATTGTAGATGTCAGCAACTTTACAATTATTTGGCCAAAGTTCTACCAGATGATCTCAAAATCATCAAAGCTCAAAAAGCTTCGTCTTTGGGATGTAGCCTTTGATGAAGAAGATGAGATTGTGGATTTGGAAACTATTGCTGTTTGTTTTCCACAACTTACCCATCTTTCTCTGGGATATGATCTAAGGGATGGAGTGCTCCAGCATGGCTTACAAGGTTCTTCTAACTTGGAAAATGTGGTTGTCTTGGAGCTTGGCTGGACTGTCATTAATGATCTTTTCTCACATTGGATTGAGGGGCTATTAAAACGGTGTCTAAATCTTAAGAAGTTGGTAATTCACGGAATTGTGTCAGAGGCCAAAAGCCATGAAGAATGTCAGATGTTGGCCAATTTCACTTCATCTATGGTTCGCCTTATGAGAAAATACATGGATGTAGATTTGCAGTTTGAGTATATATAGAATTTTCTATTGTTGTTTGGTTCAAAATTCAAGTTCCCTTTCAGTTTAGAGTTACATGAGGACGATATGCAGGTACATTATTGTATCCTGAGCATCCTCCTTTTATGAGTCACATAAACTGACATTGATATCTGAATCCTTTTTGTTGAAAATTTCTCCAACCAAACATGGTTTTTGGAGTAGTTTCTGATTTTTCAAAACTGCTGAAGAAATGCAAATATATGTTGAGGCACCATGTTATGATCTATGGGCTTATTCACTCTCTTAATATGATATGGGTTTACCTTTGGATGAATCTCATTTCTGGTATTCTCTTTTTCATTGTTTATAATTTATCTTTAATTTGAGTTTATCTTACATCTTTGAAATTTTTATTTTTGCTCTATATGTCCCAAAAATGTTTCGACTCAAAAGTTCAATTGGAGGACATCATTGGAACTGCTACCGTAGCAAGTTATTGTTGTTGGAGATTGTAAGCATCATGTAGCTTCAATTCTTTTTGTTTTTATGTTAAATTGACTTTTGTTATGGAAAATTAACTTTGACTATCTGGAAATTTAGCATGTAGCAGGTTAGTTTCATTGTAAAATATAACTTCTATGTGGTGCCCTTATACATATTAGAATATTAATATCTGGGTTCGCACCTAATTTTCCCTTCATTTCAGATTTCCCATGAATTCATTGTAGTTTAAGTTCACAGAATTGGCTTTGCTAAAAGGAAGGTCAATCAGTTGTTGCCGTTGCACTTTGATCAGCTTGTATTCTTGGCAGGCAGCTATTATGCACCAGTGATACTCATGCTGGTATGATGTAATATCTTACTAATTCACTTTACTAGGTATTTTAATTGCAAGTATTGGGAAAAATTCTTGGATGTTCCCAACAAGAATGAGACTATGTTTCCTTTATTCTAAATGTTGTGCTAACCTAAATGTTGTGACATTTTTCTTTTATAACATTATCCAAGTAATACTCTGCTCCTGGTTGGATGAACTGAATGTGCTGCTACTCATTTCAATTTCTTTCAGATAGCAGCTGACTAGCTGTTTTATGCAGGACCACTTATCTTGCTTGAGTTTTACCTGGTCCATTAAGGGGTGGATTTTTTTTTTTTTCTGTTTTCCATTTTTTCTGATACTGCATTGAGTTAGTTGGAGAAATACGTTGTTTTATGGTGCAATAGCATCAGTTAATTGCCTTTTGGTGTTAAATGGACTGAATGTGATATCGTTTATTCGGGAATTTATCAGTTTATATTATAAGACTGGGCTAAATAGTCTCTTTCACTGTCCATGATGGCTTCCAGACTGTCTTGCTAAAAAAGAAGAGTTCACTAAATAACTTGAAGTTCATGGAGTAGGCCTTGTAAAATAGTGTCATCTCACATTTTAAAAGCATGCAGGTCTTTGTTTTGTTTACATTCTGCAGATCTGAAATTAGGCAACCCACTCCTAGAAGAGAGAATAAGATCAGCTCTTCTATATTTGACAAATAAATCAAAGTTGTATACCTGAAGAAGATGTGATAGAAACAAATTAAAAATAGCTTCTACCTGCTTTCTTGGTACGGCTGGCCTTTGGAAAATATTCTACTTGTTCTACCTAACTAATGCGTGTTAAGTTAAACCAGATTTGGCATCTGATGTTATTTTTGGTAGTTCATTGGGATGATTTTTGGCCCTAAGAACAGAAAAACTAAAAATTTTTTTAATAGCAATGTGGGGAGAGCAAATTATTTGCAAGTTTATGAGTATGGCTTTTGGAGTTTCTGCTGTCTTGTAATGTAGTTTTAATGTCAATTGTGCAATTGAGGGGACCATTAGAAGAAGCCAATCTTTTTCTTCTTAGTTGCGTGCTAGTGTTGGCCTATTAAGTCAAACCTTTCTTCCAAATAAATTTAATTTTAAATGTATGATTAATTTTGCAAAGTTTTGAAAAATCTACTATATCAGCAGTGGCTTTCCTCATTTTATCTTGTAAACTTTATTTAGTCATACAATGGAAATAAATAAATGATTTAGTTCCATGCTTTAAATGACAAGCAATCCCATAATCTAGTTAAACCAAAACTCACAAAGGCCATAATCATTACTAGGATCTGATTTAGACCATTCACCTTTCTAATTCTACACTTGTAGAAGAGGCAAAGGGAGTTATATAAAAGTAGTAATAGTTTGAAGGAAAGCTTTAAGATCCAGGGAATCTATCGACTTCAAAAAAAAGGAAAAAAGGAAAATCTTGCATATGAAGGACATTCTTGTAACATTCAATGGGAACAAAAGAATAGACTTGAAATTCATATTTACCTAATCCATGAATACTACCTGTCCTCCTATCTATTTGAACCAAGCCCCCCCTTTTATCCAACTCCAATCATTGGTATCATAAAGGAATAATTTCTTTCTTTCTTTCTTTCTTTCTTTCTTTTTAATTGAAAGCAATAACAAGAAAGTAATGAATCCCTTGCAAACACTTCATTTTTCCATGTATCCCTATCTCCCTCTCCACGATGGACACATATATAATGGTAATCATATCTATCTAAAACTCTTAATTATGCTTATAAATAAAGGTATAAAATCTACCACCGACTTTTTAACTTTTTCCGTGATATTTACTTTAGGGTTGAGTTGTTAATTGTGATTTTTTGTTGTAATTTTTGTATTGAATTTTGTGTTTTTTTATTATTGTATTATTTTTTTAGTTTATGTACTATATTAGTGTGCTATTTTTATTGATTTTTATACTATTTTTTTCAATTTTTATATTTTAAAAAATAGGAAACGAAAACAAAAAGTAGAAATGAAAATAAACAAGGCTTACACTTACAAGATTGGTCATATCAACTCAAAAGAAAACTGGAGCTTGAGCCTTGAGGTGGGGGTATTGACAACTATTAAAGCCATATCTAATGGAAACGGATTATGATCATAACAATGAGAAAAAAAATTCCTAATTTGCCTAAAGACCTCAGGGAAATAAATTGCTATTATATGAAAACAAATTGAGCAATATATATATTATTGTGAGAGGGTTTTAGGTGATGACAGGGAATGGATGTTGACCCTTCAACAAATAGGATAATACCAAACAAATCCATTTCAAAGAGCTTGGATTGATACGTAAAGTGGGTTTTACTTATAATAATTAATACACATAATTACTATAATGTTTTGGTTGAAATGAAATAGGAAAATATTCAAAATTGTAAAAGAAAAAGAAATTTTTATTCTCCACTCACCTTCCCTTCTCTACTTTAATTAGCTTAAGTTGTGACCGGAGATTAAAAATATGGAGGAGAGGAATCAAACTTTGACTTGCGTTCAATTTCTAATGTAGGAAATAAATGGCCGCCGACGGCCGACCTCGATCTCATCGAAATTTCTTTTTTTTTCCAAACATAATAAAAAAATCAAAATTTATACTATGTGTGGAAAAAAAAAACAAAGTTAATCACACTGAAATTTTTGTGTAATTTGACATTTTTATTTCAATTTTTATATTTTAAAAAATCATTTATTTACATTTGATATTATTTAAATATCACCATAATTAATTTCATTATATTCTATTAGTTTCTTTTATTTATTTATATCTACAAAATAACGTCTTGTTATAAATTAATAATTTTAATATTATATTATTTTAGATAAAATTAATTATATAAAAATTAAATAATAATAATGAGCATAAGTTCTAATTATTAAAATAAAAATATGAAATCAAATTAATAGTAATGTAAAATCCAAGAAAATATTTTTTTGAGAAAACACATTGATGTATTGAATTATATGCATTTTATTTTCATATTGTGCTAGGCCTAGTACTAGTTGTACTACTTCGATCCTCTAAAGAGCTCTATAAAAAGGGCCAATGAGAATGCACAAGCGGTTAGATGAAAGACAAGAGTTGGAGTCAGTGATTCCGGTGGCTTTCTGCCATAGACCCCACCCCTCTTCCTTTTTCATCCTTAAAAAAAATCAAATTAAAAAACAAATTTATATTTCTTTGAATTTGCTTTTTAATTGATTGATTTATTAGACCTCTCAATAATATTATTCAAAATATTTCATAATTTATTAATATAAAAATTAATTTGTACAATATCAATTATAATCTACCACCACTTATTTCTTTTATTAAAATTTTTTTAACATAATAATGATTATGGAAAGTTATTATTCATGAATTTAAGTAATTGTGTGTATTTTTTTTTAATTTTTAGCTAAACCCAAGGAACTTCAAGGACATTAGACAATTTTTGGAATGACATTCAGTATAATAAACGAGATGGAGATAGAGGGATGAGTTATTTAATGTGATAAATATTTATTAGATAAAGCAGATAGAGAGAAATTTATTTTAAAAAAAGAAAAAGAAAAGAATAAGAGCATATTTAATTGAGTTATTTATTGTGATTTTTAAGTTTTTGTATTAATTTTGGTATATTTTTTTGTTTTGTGATAATTTTTTTATTTTTATGCTGTATCAGTGTGTTGGTTTTTTAAAATTTTTATTAATTTTTAAATTTTATAATAAAAAAATAAAAAAATAAAAAATAAAAACAAAATTTCAAGTCAACAAATCCTAACTACACGGTTTGCAGTGACGGCATCTTATAGTCAATTGCGAAGTAAATTATCATTTTTACGTCTATACAAATTTATTGAATAAAATGATAAGTCATTTTTCAAAAAGAAGAAAAAGAAGTAAGCAAATGAAAAGTAAAACACAATAATCAATCAGGCTTGTTTTCTTCACATAGAAGGAGAGAGAGAGAGAGAGAGAGAGAGAGAGAGAGAGAGGAAAGCAGCAAAGCAAAGGAAAGGCATAGATAGAGACAACCATTCTAAGATCATAAAGTTTTTGCAAAGCCATGGAGAGATATATCTAAGAAAAAGACTTTGTCCTTCTTCCTTCTATCTATCTATCTATCTATCTATTTGTCTGTCTATCTAGCTTTGACAAGAAAGCTTTGATCTTCCTTCCCCCTGTGTGTCGAGAGCTTCTTTTCTTCTTTTCTTTTCTTGCTTCCACAGCGACCCTATCTTCCTTTAAGATTCTAACATCAACAGAGGTAAAGGTATGTTTTTTTTTCCCTCTCTTTGTTTTTAATGAAAACATAACTACAGTTGTATGGTGTTCGTGGCGCGATTCCTCTGCTTCTACTTCTTTATCAGTTTCAGTTTCTTTGTTAGCGAAAGAAGAGAATGCTCTAAAAAAAAGGAGTCCTTTTTCTGCATGGCGAGTCACCGAGTTGGAGAAACTGGTTTATCGGACTCTGGTCCCTCTACTCACCATCTTCCTTATGCAGCTTTCCATGGAATGAATGCTCCTGCAAGTTTCATGTATGACAAATTATATATCCAAAGTTCAAAACTTTCAGGGTTCTATGCATAGGAAACTGTTTTTGCTTCTCTAATTTTTATCTTCATGGCTGACATGGGTTAATTGAGTTTTTTTGGTCTCAGAAATCAAGAAGGGTCTACTTTTGATTTTGGAGAGCTGGAAGAAGCAATTGTGTTTCAAGGAGCTAAGATTAGAAATGATGAAGCCAGAGCACGTATGCCCTTCTCCATTTTTTCTGACGTTTGATAAGTATAACCAACTCCTCAAAAAAGCTGAAAAAGAGAGAGAGAGAGAGAGAGAGAGAGAGAGGTTTGAATAGTCTACAGAGGGGTACAGTAGAGAGGTTTACCATTTCAATACAGTAATGATTCTCGGGCAAGAGACTTGAATGGTGTGAAGCTAAAAATATTGAAACTTTTGACCTCCTCAACACGACTCTTATCCGTATAACTGCAGAAAAGAATGGCAAAGACTCTTTAGTTCTTTTGGTGATCTTCTGAGATTTTGCTTTTGTTGATTATTGCAGCTTTATTCACAGCAACAGGCAGGCCTGCAGCCACTCTGGAAATGTTCCCTTCTTGGCCAATCAGATTCCAGCATACCCCAAGAGTAGTAGTTTCTGAATCTTCTTTATCAATCTTTGACCGTTTTGTTTTTTTCTCTTTTGATTTTGTGGGCACCAAACGAAACAGCAGAAGCTGAGAGTTCAATAACACACCTTCGCTTTTAATGCCTTCTGTTTCAGTTGACTTAAGTTCACTCCTCTTTTCAATCCCAGTTTTTTCTTTTTAGGTGGTTTCCATTACTTCTGAAGTAATTGTTGATTACCCATTTGTAATCAATTACAGGGAAGTTCAAAGTCGGGGGGAGAGAGTACTGATTCAGGATCAGCTGTAAACACTCTTTCGAACAAAGCTGAAGCACAGCTTGAGCCAGAATCTCCTATCAGTAAAAAGGCTTCTTCTTCTTCAGAGGCTTTTGCTCAGAAACAGCTACGACTTCAACAGCAAGTCGACATGGCAAGTGATGGCTCAAGAAGAAGAACTGTAGGAGCGGGACCCTCACAACCGAATCAATCGCCTGCCAATTCCTCCCAAGAAAAGGTTCTTAAATCATACAGCTTTTGCGTAATGATTTTCTCCTCTTTCCCTCTCAAATCCCAACACTCGGGAAAAGTTGGTATCTTCGTGGTTATCATTACCGCTTTACCTCTCCCTCCCTCCCTCTATGCCCATTTAATCTTTTAGAATAGAAAAAAGCTCAGATCCCAACAATTCACAGAAAATCAAAAAAGTGCAGAGTTCTCTGATTCTGAAGGATTTTCTGTTCAATGTCTGGCATGAAATCTGAAAGAGAATAGGAAAGACAAAAGGCCAAAGTAGGAATCTTTATAGTAGTTATTACTTTTTCCTCGCAACAATAATGACCCACTTTTCTCGATCCCCACAACTCCCAGTTAAAGTTCTTGTTTAGAAAGCACGTATTGGAATTTATCAATTCTTAAAAAATTTATATAAAAAAAGACCACAAAACGATCATTTTCATAATTACAGTCTCCAAGACTTCACATTACCACCAACCCCAGAGAAACAGAAAGCCTGAATGATACAGTCTCTGTGCCACCTTTTCTCCTTTTTTTTTTTTTTTTGTATAAGTATATTACCTTCATTCTATTAAAAATGATCTGATCTGGGTATTTATATCTTAGTTTGTTCATTGTGAATTTTAATGTCCATATTTTGAATTAGCAGAAGAAGGGTTCCACATCAGAAAAGCAACTTGATGCCAAGGTACTACTGATTTAAATTCTAAACAACCCTTCTTCTTCTTCTTCTTCTTCTTCCTCTTCCTCTTGACTGAAGTATCTTTCTCCACTGTTTTCAGACACTCAGACGATTAGCTCAAAATAGAGAAGCTGCAAAGAAGAGCAGACTAAGAAAGAAGGTTTATACCTTCTTTTTTTTTTTTTCCTTCTCGTATCTAGCTTCTGATAATCCTAATATAGGCAGGCTCCTATAAGTCTGGATCTTCACGTTCATATAGTAATATAGTTGTGTGTATTTATATATGTTTTCAGACACACATAATGCAGTAACTGAGTTAATGTCTGTGTTTTTACTTCTTACACGACCACAGGCCTACGTGCAGCAGCTAGAGTCTAGTAGGCTAAAGCTTGCTCAGTTGGAGCAAGATCTTCAAAGAGCACGACAACAGGTGAAGTTTTTTTTTTTTTAAATTTTTGGGTATCAGATTTGAGTAATTGTCATTAAAACATTTTATGTGTTTCTAATTAATTATTAATTTACAGGGATTATTCTTGGGTGGTTGTGGTGGTGCTGGTGGCAATATTAGTCCTGGTGAGTCCTTAATTATAGATATTATAATTAATAATGGATAATCATTATGAGTACTTACTCAATAATTTAGATAAGAAAATGCAATATAAAAGATTGCAATAATTGCTACTACCAACAAATTAGAAAGTGCTATTTTTTTAACGTCTTTAAATGTAATTGAAAGAACGTGGAATTATCTGGGGTTAATATTATAGATAGTTTTTGTATTTGTCAAACTATTATTTTAATTTTTATAATTTAAAAATTATTATTTCAATTTTTAAATTATTTTTTTTCAATCATCAGTTCTTTATCAGATTTTACTTATGTGAACTAATAAATTTTTTATATGTGTTTATGTCACATCAGTAAAATTTGATAAAGGACTATAATTAAAAAAAATGAAAGTTAAGGACTAAAATGATAATTTTCAAATCATAAAGATTAAAGTAATAATTTGAAAAATCACAAGGACTACCCATGATATTAACCCAATTATCTCAAAAATGTGATGTATTTTGTTATAATTTTTAAACGATATTTTATTTAATTAAAAAGTTAAGACTTAAAACAAATCCACAAATCTACAATTAAATAATAATAACAATAATAATAATAATACAGGCTAGTGATGTTAAGGATCTTATTTTATGTTAAAGCCTGAAGTTGTGGTTGTTTATTTATCTATGATGGGGCCATGAATATTGTCTACATCAACCCAAATGTGTATTATGTATACTTACATTGAATTTGTAGGCTTTCAAAGTAATTGCAATAGTAAATAAAAATTAAATTATTGTTTGCGAGTGTTGGAATATCTTTGAAAAGAAGCAAGACAAATATGAAAGGTTGTCACTGAAAACATGGTTTTTTTTTTCAATTATTTTATTAAATTTGGTAGTTGAAGAAAAAGTCGTACGAAAATACAATATCGATTCTCCAAACAAACTTACCAGATTTCTTCGAATTACATTATTTTCTCAAAATGTCATAATTGGTACGTATATAAAATGTGCCTCCAGTTGCTTAATTTGACCAAGCACTATGAGTCTAGGACTTGAATTATTGTCATTCTTTTAATAAATTAATGTCCATACAAAGAAATTAATTCTCTAACATTATGATTTGTTGTTGGATTTTATAATGACACAGGAGCTGCAATGTTTGATATGGAATATGCAAGATGGTTAGAAGATGAACACCGGCACATTTTGGAGCTCCGGACCGGACTGCAAGCACATTTATCGGACGGTGACCTGAGAGTGGTAGTAGATAGATACATCTCTCATTATGATGAGATTTTCCGGTTAAAGGGAACGGCCGCGAAGTCCGACGTCTTTCACCTCATCACCGGAATGTGGTCTACTGCTGCTGAACGTTGTTTCCTTTGGATGGGTGGTTTTAGGCCCTCTGATCTTATTAAGGTTAGAATTTACAATAATTAATTTTACATAGCATTTATTTTATATTTAACCATTGTGTTTAAATAAAAATTTTATAATTAAAATAATGAGAAAAAAAAAGTAAGAATATTACTTTAAAATATTTAAGAATAATTTAGACAATATTATTTATAATAATTTATTATTATTATTATTTCAGATGCTAATATCTCAATTAGACCCATTAACGGAACAGCAAGTAATGGGTATATACAGCCTCCAACAATCGTCACAGCAGGCGGAGGAGGCTCTCTCTCAGGGCCTTGACCAGCTCCAGCAGTCTCTTGTCGACACCATTGCCGGTGGTCCGATCATTGACAGCGTTCAACAGATGGCTGTTGCCTTGGGCAAGCTTGCCAATCTTGAAGGCTTCGTTCGCCAGGTAAATCCATCATAATTATTACACATATATATAAATATGATGACTTAGTTATTTTTTTTATTAAGAATAAAACTCTTTTGCTATCTTAATAATTAAATAAACATATTTCTTTAGTGCTTAAAAATATATACGGTATGTGCCTACGTGTTTAATAAAAAATAAAAAGGAGAATATCTTTGTTTTTTATTTTTTTTTAAATATAAAAATTAATAAAAAAATACAAGTATAAAAATTAATAAAAATATATAATTACTAATACAAAAATATAATAATTACAATATAAAATTACAATCTATAACTTAAGTAAACATCTCGTAACGATTATTAATAGTCTTTATTGTTAATATTAAGGTGTAATATTAAATTTAGATAGTCATAAAAATTATCAAATTATGACCATGTAATTAAGTTCACAATACAATCTAAATGGGTAATTGCCTAAAATAGTAGTTGAAATGTCGTTGTTAATTAGTCAATTCCATTATATTCTACGTGACCCGCTTGTTTTCCGCCGCCAATTCTACCCAACACCTGAAGGGTAACAAAGAATCCAATTTCTTACATTTCCTTGACACTGACATTGATTTAACCTTTTTTCTGTTGACTTTCTATAACCTAAGTACAAAATGTAGAGACACTCATTATAAAGTCAACAAGGACATCCTGCACTCGTGTCCAATCTGCACGACATGGATTTCACATCATCACATTAAATATATTCACCTTTCATAGTCTTGATGATCATGCATATCTTGTTTGAAGTTATTTTTGGTGAACTTGGAGACCTAAATATTTATATCATAATTTACTTGATTATTTTATGTGTGGTTTACAATCATATGCTCTTGTAGATGGTTTTTAAAAAGCATAGAATATTTTTTAATTATTTTTTATTTTATAAATTATAAAAATTTTATAATTTTTATTGCTCATTTGGAAAATAATTATAATAAAAAATGTGTATATAGAACATAGAAGTTATCTTAGATTGCTTTACAACTAAGAATTATATTGAAGGTTGAGTGCTATTTTTGATGTGGGTATTTCATCTACAAAGGTATCTATCAAGGGGTGGTTCGAAAATGATGTTTGTTGAAATAAATAACCCATATGTGGAGTAATAAAGACCTTCTTCTCGATTTTATAATTGTATAATTAAATGGTCGGTTTCCCATTAGATAATAATAAGATATGTAGCAATTAAAAGGAATTCAACCCCTTTTGAAATATTTAATTTTTGTGTCGATGAGCTCTTAACACTTGGGACCCCATTACAGCTTCATATCGTTAGGTTGTGGTGTACACGACAACAAGTGTGACAAATATATAATTAAATGTTCTTTGTTCTCCTATTCTTAATCTATAATAATTAATGTAGGCTGATAACTTGAGACAACAAACCCTTCATCAATTGCACCGGATATTGACGGTGAGGCAAGCGGCACGGTGTTTTCTGGTGATCGGAGAATATTACGGCCGGTTACGAGCGCTTAGTTCACTTTGGGCATCTCGTCCTCGAGAGTAAGATGGAAGAAAAAGAAATTAGTATCAAGTACGTTATTATTAAATTCTTTCAATTGTATTAATTGTAATATATTTGTTGATGAATAGGAGCTTGATGGGAGAAGATGGCACGTGCCAGACCACATCTGATAATCATCTACAAATGGTTCGATCCTCCTCGCAAAATCATTTCTCCAACTTTTGATGTATCAAAATTATTACAACAGCTACTTGGAGACCATTATCGATCATGTGCCTTCATACGATCCTCCTGTGTAAAGTAATGGTTAGGAATTAGGGGTTAGTATCAGTAGCTTTCATGTGTTAGTCCCTCTTGATACATCCCAGTATTTTATGAAGAAAGTAATATAGAGGAAATTGAGTACTATAGTGAAGCTTTCTTCTTGCCTTTTTCACATTTGGAAAATAAATATCGTAAAAAGATGTCATATTGCCTATTTATTTTCTTCCATGGGAACGAATGATTTGGGAGGGTAATCAATCGTGATTTTTTATTTAAAATTTATATTGTCCTTACTTCATATTGAATATGATTACTTAGGGCTTATTTGTTGTCCTTTATTTTTTTATTTTTCTGTTTTTGTTTTAAAAAACAGAGAAATAGGAGAAAAAATGCATTTGATTGCATTTGGTTTTATTTTTTATTTTCAAAATCAGAAAAACAAAATAAAAAATAGAGAAATAAGAAAAAGATGTTTTTTTCTATGTTTTGAAAATAGATTTTATAAACAGATTTTTTTCAATGAATAATTAATACAATCTATTGACTAATGATGTATTTTTAAGGTATACAAGAGTATTTTGATCCAATAATTTAAATTTATTTCATATTTAGTTATTATTATTAAATTATTTTTTATTATAAATTTCAACCAAACATGTTTTTGTTTTTTATTTTTATTACAAATGTCAACCAAACAAATTTTCATTTTTCTTTATAAGAAAAATAAAAACACAAAAATAAGAAATAGAAATACAAAACAACAATAAAAAAAACAGAAGTGATACTAAAAAATTACATATTTTGCTAATAATTTGACAAAAAATATAAAGAAAAAAATAAGAGGAAGCTAAATTTCAGATACATCTAACAATTTTTTTTGTTTAATTTACATATTAGTATTAAATGAAAGTTAGAGTGCGGTAATCAATTTGTATTTTCCGTACCAGTAAAATTTATCGCCGTTATCTTTTAGGTTTACACTAAATAAATTATCAGATATATATATATATAATTTTATAAAATATATGAACTAAATAAATCACTTAAATAAACTAACTATTTAAAATCAAGTAATACACTCAATCCAACCAGGATTTCGAGGCAAGTTATTAGAATTTGGGTCGCTATAGGCCAATCTAGACTCTAATTGCTCTCTTTTAACAAACATATCAATATCAATATGTAGGTAACATCATTAAGTGAAGTTGTTGAGCGAAAGGAAGTCTAGTGAATATTCTAATCTAGCATGGACAAGAGGAGGGGTACCTATAAACTCTACCCATTGTCGTTTTCATCAACGGGAATTGGAAAATATTTATTAGGAGAGTGAGGAGTTGGCAAGGTTTTGAATTCCGTTTTGTACCGGTCGGTACCGATTAGTATTAACTAAAAAACAGAATGGAATCGATCGGTTTCGTATTGGAGCTAAATACTAGTCAATATCGACTGGTACATTTGGTACCGGCCGTTATTATTGGTACCGACTTGGTACCAAAATAATAATTTTTTTAAATTAAAAAAAATTTTAAAAGAAAATTTTTGTATTGTGATATTTTTTAAGTTTAAAGTTAAGTTTAAAACTATACACTATAATACATTTATAAACTATTTTACAAATTTTATAAAATTCAAAAATTAATTTATAATTATAAAAATTATCTAAAATAGTACTATTTTAAAGACAAATTCAATACCAATATGAATACCAATATTTAATATACTGATAAGGATACATGTTAATAAAACAAGCTCCCCACATTTAATTATGCTGGAACATATAAGGTTGATGGTGGGACAAGAATATATAAATCGTGTTTCCTACCCTCTCCTATCGTGTTTTTGGTTTTATTTTGAGTGAACTCATGAGTTGGTTATTCTGATCTGGACCCACGACATAAATGCATGGCTTTTATGTATTAAAAAGCCATGAATCACGTCATTGATGAGGATGTGTGTTTCTTACTGCAGTAAAAGCATTGCAGGAGCATGTTTTTTTCACCTCTAAGTTTGAAGTGCTGCAACAGATTCCGTTTGTACATTGCAGGTTTGCTTCCAACAAAGTATTAAGAGTTGTTCCAGCTTAATTACATAATGTTATAAACTAACAAACTTTTTTTTCATCCGAGTAGTGCAGGTCCTCAATCAGGATGAGACACCTTTGCTTTACAGTCTGGTTTTTGGAGAGGGTGTTGTAAAGGATGCAACGTCAGTTGTGCTTTTTAATGCCATTCAAAGCTTTGATATCCGTAATCTCAGTCCCAAAATTGCTGGGCAGTTTCTTGGCAGTTTTTTCTATTTATTTTTCACAAGCACTGTGCTCGGAGTGATAGTAAGTCTCTGCTGCATTCTATCTCTCAAATAACCCACAAATGTGCTACACTTAACACCAATCCATAAATGCATGTAATTCTTTTTTTTTTGGCAAAATGTTTGGAAATGTTTTTTATTTTCGTTTTTATTTTTATTTTTTAAAATATAAAAATCGAAAAACAACATATTAATACAGCACAAAAATAAAAAAATAAAAAAACATGAAACTTAATAAAAGCACACAAAAATTAAAATTAAAAATCAAAACTAACAATAATAACAAACATTCCCTAAAGTTCATGTGGTTTTTGCAAGCTGGGCTACTTAGTGCTTATATCATCAAGAAACTTTATTTTGGAAGGTGCTTGTAGTATGAATTTGTGAAAAGTTTGGTATTACTTCTCGTTTCTGTTTTTTATTTTTGTTTTTGTGTATGTGTATTGGTTTATATAATATTGTTATTGATTTCTGTGTTATTTTATGGATTTCTATTTTGTATTAGTTTTTTTTTTTTTTAGTTTCTGTGTTATTTTTATTAGTTTTTGTGTTTTTAAAAA
>JAOXYD010000135.1:3319006-3329727 GCA_028565735.1 Pinacopodium congolense
TTAATATATTATATTAATATATTTTTTTTAATTTTTATATTTAAAAAATAAAAAATAAAAAATAAAACTCGTTTAGTATCTACAATTTAATATTTCATAGTTATTCTTGGTCTTGGAAAAGTCTCCTCCTTTCCGCCTAAGAAAAAGAAACCAATGCCATGTACTTGATGCTTTATTTACGTCTTAAGGAATAAAATTACAGTATAAAAATTCACAAATAAGAAAGATTTTAAAAAATTTAGCCATGGTTTTTTTAACAGCTCACAAATTATTGGTAATAATAATAATAATAATAATAATAATAATTAATAACAAATCCTAAATAACTTGGAAGAAGCTTCCCATTATTACCAAAAACACGCTTAATACAAATTTCGTATATTTACTTGTTTTTTTGAAATCCAATCGCTGCTGCCCTTCTTGCCATCCGAACACGAAAGCGAGGAAATCCCAGCAGATCTCTTCTTCAAAATTGAATATCGATTCTAGGGTTTCCCGAAAATTCAATTTCTCATGCTATTGCTTTGTTAACTAGGGTTTACGATAGAGAGACATAGACACCGATATGTATAGCAACTTCAAAGAACAAGCAATAGAGTACGTGAAACAAGCTGTGACGGAGGATAATGCTGGGAATTACGCTAAGGCGTTCCCTTTATACATGAACGCGCTCGAGTACTTCAAAACCCACTTGAAGTACGAGAAGAACCCCAAAATCCGAGAGGCAATTACCCAGAAATTCACGGAATATCTACGCCGTGCCGAGGAGATCAGGGCAGTTCTTGACGAGGGTGGGCCCGGTCCAGCCTCCAACAACGGGGACGCGGCGGTTGCCACGCGACCCAAGACGAAGCCCAAGGATGGGGAGGACGGGGAAGATCCGGAGCAGGCGAAATTGAGATCTGGATTGAATTCTGCGATTATAAGAGAAAAACCTAATATCAAGTGGAGTGATGTTGCCGGTTTGGAAAGCGCTAAACAGGCTCTTCAAGAGGCTGTTATTTTACCTGTTAAATTCCCTCAGTTCTTTACAGGTGAATATTTCTTTTTCCCCATAAGGAAGGATTTTGGTGTGTTGTTAACATTCTTACGAGATAAATACAGGTTTTCAGTGAAAGCATAAAGGGTGTGTTGTAAATTTTCACTGTCATTATTGTTACTTCATTCGTGAAATCTGATATTTGATTGACTTACTTCACTTAGGCAAGAGGCGACCTTGGAGGGCTTTTCTCTTATACGGGCCACCGGGAACTGGGAAGTCTTATTTGGCCAAGGCTGTAGCAACTGAAGCAGAATCTACATTTTTCAGGTAACTCTTCTATGTGATAAAGTAATTCCTTTTATTTGGTTGTTGGAAAATCTAAGTTGTACTGTCTTAGTTCAATAATTTTACTTAATAAATCGTTGCAACATCTTTGAATTTCCTTCTTTTTTTTTTCTGTGGGAAAGAAGGAGATCATTCCTTGGAGCTATTTGTGCTGACATGTTTTTATTTTTTTCCTTTCACACTTGTAATCAGGCCATAGCTTGCTAACTTAATTCCCTTGCCTTCCTTTTTCGCTATAGTGTGTCTTCTTCGGATCTTGTTTCCAAGTGGATGGGCGAGAGTGAAAAGTTGGTGTCAAACCTTTTCGAGATGGCCCGTGAGAGTGCTCCTTCCATCATTTTCATTGACGAAATAGATTCCTTATGCGGTCAGCGTGGAGAAGGCAATGAGAGTGAAGCGTCAAGACGTATAAAGACAGAGCTTCTTGTGCAGATGCAGGTATCTGTTTCTCTATATTGGCGGGGGTGGGGGGTGAAGCAGAATGCCATTATGTATTTTTCTTTTCTAATGAAACTGGCAAATGTTTTCTGCTTACATCTGCTTTCTTGTTATGGTTATGCTATATGTTTCACTTCCTTATTGGCATGATTTTTACTATTTTCCACAAAATTGTTGCTTTTCAGACTGTGCAATTGAGTTGCATCGCACTGGGGCGGATATTGGGTTATATTCATATGATCTTTCTGATCTTCTTCCCTTGTTTAAAAAGATTTTGTGGTGTTGTGAGACCTGCTAAAATTGTTGATCCAGTTGAGGAAAAATGGCAAACAGTTCATTGAGTTACCCATAAAACTTCTAATTTTGAGAATTTTAATTTATTGTATTTCACAATTATTACTGTGAGTGGCAGGTTTTTTAAAAACTGGCTAGATATTCTTTATTTGTTCTATCATATGCTTATGTTCTGTCCCTACTGTTTAGTTTGTAAATGTAGAGTGTAGGCCTTAGTTATGAAAATTGCATAATCAGTCCAAACATTTTGTTCTAATTATGAAAACACTACTTTAACGTTCAACTGAGTTTACATTAGGCTCATCTTATTTTTTAAATTCCTAACAAGCCTTTTGAAAATTGCATAATCAATCAAACACGGTGTGTCTAATTATGAATATGCTACTTTTACGTTCAATTTATATGAAGTATGAATTCTTCAACTAATCTATCATTAACATTACGATGAACTAAACTTGGTTCAAAATACTGGACGATTTGATTGGAAAGTTGGGGTTTAATAGCCATGACAATGTCTTTATATATGATTTGTTATGTTTATATAAAATATTTTTATGTAAAATATTATATATCTACCAGAGACCTTGGTTTCAACCCCAATTTAAACCTAACTCTTATTTGATCAGTTTTGCGATTATCATGTTTAACAGTGTTCATACTTCAAATTTAGGCATGACTCAATAATGGTTAAGAATATTTATATTCAGTGAACAAATTGTAATAGTTAGTAAATGATTTGACTATCTCAAGAAGATATTAAAAAACTGTGACTTTTTGGTGCAAGAGGTTTTTCTGGATAGAGGTACCGGGTTTAGATAGTGAAAAAGAAGACGAAATTGTAGGTGATCCAAGAATAACTTAAGTTTGAGATTGAGTACAAGCTCAATGTTCAATAGGGGTGAAATGATGTGGGAGATGCAAAATATCGGTATTATTATTTAAGAAAAGATATTATTTCAAAGTTTTGTGAAGAAAATAATTGAGAAGAATCGTATCTTATTTAGGAAAGTTATTGTTTTGAAAGTTTTGTTTTAATAAGAAGCTAAACTAGGGGATAGAATCCTATTTAGGTTTATAATATCTCTACTATTGTAAGTCTATTTAAAGGCGTATCTCTATTGAATAAAGCAAAAATTTGGTGCTGCTTGATAATATACGTTGTTATTTTCTCTCTAAAGCCCATGCCATATTCATCGCAATTCCCAAATTCCTGGACTATTGCATCTCTACCTCAATCTGAACTTTCTCCATCAGTCCCGTCATGAATAAATTCACCTTTTGGCGGGGATTTGGGTCTGTAGTCCTTGCTAACAAAGATTGAAACTACCGTTGATAATCTTGTACAATACCTGTTTGCTTAAAAGTTTGCCAACTCTCCTAAAGGATTGTTGCTCATGGGTAGTCTGAATTTGACATTGCAATGGCCTTTAAAGAGATCCACTTTTGATCTTCCCACTCCTCCTGATAAAACCATAGTTGGGCTTCTCCCACTAGATGAAAAGCTGCCAATCCCACCTTATCTATTTTCGGAGTTTTTGGGTTTCGAAAGAACTGTTTGCACCTTTTTAATCAAACCAACGGGTCCTCTGACCCATCAAAGGATAAAAACTCCAACTTCGAGTACTATGACACTAGCTGACTACCGGTTTGTTTTTCAGTTCGCTCCTTTAAATAGTTGTGGCTACTTTGGTTGTTGTTGCTATAACCAAGAACTCCATCCCTTCCCATCTCTTTTCTAGATGCTCGGACATAATGTGTAAGCTCCTCCATCTGCTCCTCTGGTGCTTGTTGCCTCTCGGCCATGGTTTATATAAAAGCTTCCAATTTGCCGACTAGGCTTTTCGAGTCACCCACAGATTTTTCTGACACCAAGTTATCATGATTTTTAGCGTAGGATCTAGTTACGGGTTGACTCATGGGGAAGTCCTCTCTTCTTCTCTTACTCGTTACCACTTGCTACCTAAATTTACCTATCTTGTACGAAAAAAAAAATATATATATAGAGAGAGAGAGAGAGATAGAGAACGAGTCGTCCTTGACAATCCCTCTTTATGTTTTCTGACAATATTTCTTGTTTGCTTTATTCAATAGAGATATGCTTTTAAATAGGCTTAAAATAATAGAGATATTAGAAACTTAAATAGGATAGGATCTCTCTAATTTAACTTCATATTAAAATAAAACTTTCAAAATAATAACTTTCTTGAATAAGAGAAGTTCCTTCTAGTTTATTTTCATAACAAAACTTTGAAATAATAACTTTTCTTAAATAATAATAATGACTTTTTTGCCTCTTCCACATCATGATCCTTCCATGTTAACCACTTTCAACTTTGGTGTCCTCTAGATAATCTACCTCTGCATTCTGTTCAGGAAAACTCCTTCCTCAGGATTGATACAAAATGTTCATCATTTGTTGTTATCTGAATCTAACTCCAGCTGTGCAAATTACTGATATATTTATTTGCAGTTTTGGAGCATCTGAAAGAAATGACTAGATGCCTTTTTCAATCATTACGTGGTTCTTACTGATAAGGGTATTTTTAAACCTGGAGAAGTTTGCTCTCTTTTTTCATTTTGACTGAAGAAAATCACAAAATGATACTGATCCTTGCCTTAATTTAGGAGTATAGCAATGTATATTTGTTGATAATGCTATCCATGTTTTTTTAAAATTTTTGTACATGGTCTCCTCTACTATCAGAAGAAAGGGGTCATATTACATCAATGTTTAGAACTGTTCCATGCCATTTATATGTACTACACTTAACTTGTTATCAATTCTGCTTGTGACAAATCTCATGTAAGCAGTTCATAGCTTGAGATGCCACTTATGGAGTAGGAGTTCTTCACATTTGCTTTCCTTCTTTATTCTTGTTTCATCATTAATATGGTTGTGGAGTTGAACATGCAATTTTTAATTTGAAATGTAATATTAGTTATACCATTTAGGGTGTAGGGCACAATGACCAGAAAGTTCTTGTTTTGGCAGCAACAAATACACCGTATGCTCTAGACCAGGTGAGGGCATTATGATGAGATTGTTTATGTGATTTAAATTGAACCATTTGACTGTTCCTAATCACTGGAAATTACAGGCCATTCGACGACGTTTTGACAAGCGTATATACATCCCCCTCCCAGACATGAAGGCTAGACAGCATATGTTCAAAGTATTAGAACTTTCCTCAAGTTTGTTTGCAGGAACTCTTTTGCGCTATTCATAATCATCATGTTCTGCATGTCTTGCTTTTGTTATCTAGCTGAAGCCTAAAATTTGTCTACAGGTTCATCTGGGTGATACTCCTAACAACTTGACTGAAAGTGATTTTGAGAACTTAGGTCGGAGGACCGAGGGATTTTCGGGTTCAGATATTTCAGTTTGTGTAAGCACAATACCAAATTATTGTTGTCAGTTTCTTATTTTGTCCCTCCATAATATAGGAGTATTGACACTAGTTTTGCTTGCTTTTCTTGACAGGTCAAGGATGTTCTCTTTGAGCCAATTCGTAAAACTCAGGATGCGATGTTCTTTGTCAAGACTTCGAATGGCATGTGGATGCCTTGTGGACCAAAGCAAGCAGGTGCCGTCCAAATAACCATGCAGGAGCTTGCGGGGCAGGGACTTGCAGCTCAGGTATTTGGCAAAGCTCTGTTATGTTTAACAGAAAGAACATAAAAAGAAAGTTACTGCTGTTTGAAAGAGGATGGGGGTACATTTTGATATGGTTTTGTTGCTGCGGTCTCAAGAAATGGTTGCTTTGTCTCTGCAGGTCCTTCCACCCCCAATTACGAAAACTGATTTTGATAAGGTTCTAGCGAGACAGAGGCCAACTGTTAGCAAAGCTGATCTGGAAGTTCATGAAAGATTCACCAAAGAGTTTGGAGAGGAAGGCTAATGGGTATGATGTCCCTCATATTGACCCACAATTGTGAGTGCAGCCGCTATGATTTGTATTTTATTTATTGCTGCTGGATCCAGTGAATTGTTCCGACTATTCTGTCAAATGGGAAATGTAACTTTTCCCTTCTGTATTGAGATCAAAATACTCAAGTTGGACTCTTTTAAAATGCTTGTTTGAAATTGTGTAAAGAGGAATTCCGAATATATTGCTGCACGATGCATAAAAATTGCTGCCTGTCCAGATTTTCACCTGATCATATGATTTTGCAGAGTCCTATTGTGTTTCAGGTCTATCTTGGAGCTAACATAAAGGTATCAATTGGGAACGAAATTTGTTTTGGGGGGTGCATATAGCCGTTGGTAAATGTACCTTTTTGATAGCATTATCTGTTTCATTGCTTAGAATCAGTTTATTGGACTTGAATTTAATTCTATATTTCATTTATTCTTTTTCAGGATTTCAATGTGTGCTTGTATAATATTTTATATGAAATATATACTTTTATAACTATTTGCTTGAAATCTCATCAGGTAAAAATCGTCAACCATAATAAAGAAATTAAAAAAGGTCAATAAGTGGCATAAGATTTTTACGATGTGTGTATAAACTATAAACATGTAGTTATAATCTTTAAAATCCAATTTATTATTATTATTTTTTTTTTGTCCAATAGAACTTCTATGATTTCATAAGAATTATGATATAAGATTTTTACGATGAGTATATAAGCTCGTAGTTATAATCTTAAAATCGAAGTTAATTTTTTCGTCCAATAGAACATCTGTAATTTGTTTTTACAATGAGTATATAAACATGTAGTTATGATCTTAAAATCCAAGTTAATTTTTCGTCCAGTAGAACATCTACGATTTATTTTTGCAATGAGTATATAAACATTTAGTTATTATCTTGAAGTCCAAGTTCATTTTTTTGGCCAACGGAATATCTATGAATGATTTCATAAGAAAAACACATTGAGCTTAAAAGAGATCATCAAAGTACGAACGTTATGATCAAAGGCAATAGCTTAGAGAAATAGAAAGGAAACGCTCGAGGAAAAAGTCAAAGTGTAAAAGGTCGACTTTTACTTTGAGAAACACCATTTTGTTTTTAAGTTTGACAAATCAAAAACATAAAATAAAAGATGAAGTTATTTTGACAAAAACAAAAAATATTACCTTGTCGGAGGTGAAAAAAAAGGGCATTTTTAAAAAGTTTTTCAAATAAATAAAAAATAGTTGAATACGGAAAGAACACATTTTCTTCTTTTTCTGTACTAAATTCTCCAGTATTGCTCCAATGAGTAAAATTACGCCGGCCTTATGGTGTCTAAACTCTAAATAAAGCTTTTTATAAACTAAAACATATATTAAAAACAAAATTTTTAAAGAAATTGCCGACTATAAGAATATGTGCGTCTTAATTTTAACTTTATTAAGTTCAATTTAAAAAGAGATTCTAAAATTTTTTTTTCTAAAGTTTATAAATCGACATAATTTGCTTTAAGTCATTAATTAAGTTATAGCGGCATGTGTTAAGCTAAAAACAAGGATAAGAAAACAAAAGCTTAATCAAGTAATATTGCCATTCAACAGAGATATCATTGACGATTAAACAAATGGAGCAATACGCCATTACAGGAATTTTAGTACTACACAAATATGTGGAAAGATAATTCCATTAGCATAATCTTATAATGTTCTGTTGCATTAATTTCTAATCCAAAAGCATAATTCCAATTCCAATATCTAGAAGGAGTCTTCTGACAGACGAAATATAACAAATTGAGATAACGTAATCATATAACAATAATGTGTTCTTATGTTATGTTCATGAAAGCAAGCCGGCCACTGAGATTTGCGTATGAAGTTTTCCAAATATATATATATATATATATTTCTTTTATTTTATATACAGACGAAAGCCGGCTTTGGAATCTCAGGAACTACTAACGTATTCCATTGTCAGGTTATAAAAGGATGCCTTTCCAGTTCTGAATGCACATTCTTAGTTTGCTTTTACTTACTGTCTGAAGCAGAGTCTTTCATCCTGTTCAGAAACGATGAGACTTAATATTAGTAACAGTTTTCTTCTATTTTTCATTATAATTGCGTTGCTGCATGCAGCCACTGCCTCCAAAAAGGTACGAAAGAACCTGGTGGTGTCATTGATGGATATTTCCTTGCTTCAAACATTTTTCTCTTAATGTTATACAAAGCCTTCTTTTGCCTTGAATGCAGCACTACATAGTTTACATGGGAGAACACTCGCACCCCAATTCCGATTCTGTGATCAATGCCAACCATGAGATGCTTGCTTCTGTCACCAAAAGGCATGCTCCCATTAATGAATTTTGGCTTAATTTCTGTGCCTGTTAATATATAAAATCTTTTATGGATTTATTAACTTGTGTACGAAGTCCTTACATGGTTCTGCTGAATATTCAGTTTTGATGAAGCTAAGAACATTGCTGTTCACCATTACACAAGAAGTTTCAGAGGTTTCTCTGCAATGCTCACAGAACAGCAAGCTCGTAGACTTGCAGGTACGGTTGAGTACAGCATCGCTTGTTATCCTGGAAATGAGCATTCATCTGAATTGTTTCATTGTCTTCTTGTTGCAGAAAGGAAATCAGTCGTTTCTGTTTTCGAGAGTAGGATGAATCGGCTTCATACTACACGTTCATGGGACTTCCTTGGGGTAAATTCTGTCGACATTGTTAACCAAATTCCTATCTCCTCATCACTATCAAACATCATTATTGGTGTCGTCGATTCTGGTAAGCTGTACTGTCAAACTCGTGAGCCATTCTGCTTGATTTTTATATTCCATGGAGTCAGTGAATGAACTGTTTAGTTTGATTAAACTATTGTAGGAGTTTGGCCGGAGTCAAAGAGCTTCAATGATCATGGGTTAGGCCCCGTGCCCAGTAAGTTCAAAGGAGAATGTGTAGCTGGACAGAATTTTACATCAAACAACTGTAACAGGTGACAGTAGTGTAAACTTGTATTTTATGTCGATAGTTTTGTGAGTTCTACAATCTGAATCATTCCAAAATTCTCAGAAAAATCGTTGGAGCTCGGTTCTATTTCAAAGGGTTTGAAGCAGAAAATGGACCCCTTGAATCTTCTAGAGCCCCTTTCTTTCGATCACCTCGAGACTCTGGTGGTCATGGATCTCACACTGCCTCCACTATAGCTGGAGCTGTGGTGACTGATGTCAGCTTATTTGGGATGGCCAACGGCACTGCAAGAGGCGGTGCACCAAATGCAAGGCTTGCCATCTACAAGGCTTGTTGGTTTGGAATATGTAGTGATGCTGATATTCTCTCTGCCATGGATGATGCAATTAGTGATGGAGTTGATATTCTTTCTCTTTCTCTTGGGCCTGGACTTCCACAGCCTAGTTATTTTGCTGATGCGGTGTCTGTTGGATCTTTCCATGCGTTCCGGCGAGGTGTATTTGTTTCTTGTTCTGCAGGAAACTCGTTTTTTCCAGGAACTGCGTCCAATGTTGCACCTTGGATCACAACTGTTGCTGCTAGTACTTTGGATAGGGACTTTAGCTCCAACATATATCTTGGGAATTCACAAATTCTCAAGGTAAATGATCTCAGAATTTCAACTTTCTTTTTTCGTTTTGTAACACTACTCGAGACTTAAAGCTTGGGAAAATGGCATGCTTTCAGGGTTTCTCTATAAACCCTCTGCCAATGGAAACCTCGCATCCTCTTGTATCTGCAAGTGATGCACCCGCATCAGGAGTATCAGCACTGAACGCAACGTATGTTCTCAATCCTCAGAGTCTTAAAAAAAAGAAAAATTTGTTTTTCTACACTTAGTCTGAAAACCGTCGTGCATTCCCTTTGCCTATCAGCTTATGCAACCCCAATACACTGGACGAGACAAAGATTAAGGGAAAGATAGTTATTTGCACCACTGAAGCTGCTTTAGCAGACAGACAATCAAAGGCATTAGTTTTGAAACAAGGTGGTGGTGTTGGAATGATACTTGTTGATCCATATATCCCTGGTGTTGGCTTTCAGTTCGAAATTCCAAGTACAATAATAGGCCATGAAGAAGCAGAGCAGCTTCAAGCTTACATAAAGAGTGACAAGTGAGTTTCCTAGTTTCAATTCCCCACTAAATACCTTATTAGAGTAGAAAGATAAAATTCGATCTGCACAAGTTACTGATGAAAATTTCCTGCAAGTAGAAACCCGACTGCGAGGATCGCGCCTACAGTGACCTTGTTGAACACCAAGCCTGCTCCAAAAGTAGCAGTGTTTTCTTCCAAGGGACCAAATGTTTTGACTCCTGATATTATAAAAGTAAGAACCATTTCTTTGTTACAAGAAACAGAAGCTGCTGCTACATGACTCTATCTGAAAGATGCATGTTCCATCCAATTGCAGCCAGATATTACAGGACCCGGTGTTAACATTTTGGCAGCCTGGTCTCCACTTGGAACTGATGATGCCGGTGGCCATTCTGTTGATTACAATATAGTTTCAGGGACCTCCATGTCTTGCCCGCATGTTGCAGCAATTGCAGCAATCATAAAATCTTACCAACCCTCCTGGAGTCCAGCAGCTATTAAGTCTGCAATGATGACAACAGGTTTAACAATTCCAGACTCCAATTTTTCATTTGACCAGTACTCTTGAGAAACTCATTTCCTCGACTGACATCTACTTTCTGAAATATGCCATTACAGCTACAGTTACTGATAACACGCTGAAGTCTATTAAAACAGAC
>JAOXYD010000135.1:3373684-3385396 GCA_028565735.1 Pinacopodium congolense
TATATAATACTACCTAATAAAATTATTGATGTATTAATCATTTGTTATTTTTAAAAAAAAAAATTAATTTTGACTTAAATTGAATATATTTTAAATAAATTTTCATTGAATTAAAATTTTTAGAACGTTACTCACTTAATTTTTTAAAAATTACTCACTGAATTAAAAATTTTTAAAAGTTAAGATATATACACACAAATATTGATGTAACACTTTTATTACATAAACATTAACATGACAAAATCCGTTCGTCACATAAGTTAATGTTTTAACTTTAAATAAAAAATTATTTAAAAATTAGTCATTTAATTAAAAAATTTTAAAAATTACCATCTAAATTGAAAAAATTACTCTTCTGTAAAACTATTATTCCGTAATTAATTATGTGACACAATCATTCATAAATATGGTACGTGTATTACGAAGTTGAATTAGTTGCTACTTTTCAAAAAAAGATGAATTAGTTGCACGAAAACTTCTTTTCCGATTTTCCCCCCTAATAAATAGCTAAAGGAAAAAATGATAAAAATACATAATATTTTTTATGAAAAATATCTGCAGATAAGGTAACTATACTCTTTTATAAATATATAAAATAGAAACTCAGAAACTAATTTCAAGCATGCGGTAATCTCAAGCTTACAATGAATAAATTATTACCACGATTGAACCTCTTATTTATACAGGTAATAAAGATGTTGGGAGTATTCACCTTCTAACTTCGATGGTTAATTATAAGTAGGTAGTTCAACACAACAAAACCAAAATAGTAATAGGCAGCTTACAGCATGCAAAATTTCAATCTTTACATGTTCTCCATAGAAAACTAGTAGTTTATGCCTAACTTACAGATCTACTGGATACAACAGGTACAAATTGGCAAAGCAAATAATGACAGAGCTACTGAATAAATTTTAAAAGAAATGGCAGAGCAAAAATTTTATGAAACTTGCAACCAAAATTGATGCTTCATGCTTAGAATAAATGTAATAATTTTGAGGAAGAAGAGGTATAAGTTAGACCATAGATGGAGATCGGTCCTTTCTTTTTCCAAGCATTGGTAGCGTGTTATTATCCAAATTCAGGGAAGAATGTGAAGAAGTCGTTTCTGGTTTGGTTGAACTAATCATTTGGTCTTCAGAGTAACTAGCATTATCAGTGCTGGAGATTTCCTTGCTTGTTAAATCTTCTCCAGACATGTTGCAAGCACTTGCCCTCGCAATGCAGAGCCAACTTTTGGGAGATTCCGCATGACCGTCACCTGAAATTGGAACGTGCCATGATCCTCTTTCTGATTCCTGAAACAGAACTTTGAAATTTCAGCAGTCTGTTTAACTCAAACTAGAGCAATGACAAGAACTGGAGTTGAACAATCAAATCATGTTTAAGCTTTGCATTAAATTTCATCAGACCACTCAGGCAAAGTATATCACCGTTAATAGTCAAAAGTAAGCAAGAGGCATGAGTCATTAACCTTGTCAACATCACAAGTGAGAGGAAAATGCCATAGAAAATACTCCCAAATAATTGAATTTATAATCATAGCTTAAATAACAAAAATTTTGACCATCATATCAAAAATTTTCCTACAGTCACATGATTCTTTATATTCTTCATTACTAGCGAGTTCCCAAGATCATGAAGGAAGTGAAGCTACCCCATTCCTAGTGGTTTCAAAATTTGATTTTCCATTTAGATAACAGGTTCTTATATTTGTCCGGAATTCAAATTAGCTTCTTCAAATTTTTTCAGCAGAAAAAAATTTCCTGTAATATTCTCGCCATCTGAATATCTCTGTTGAAATTTCAGAATAATTTTTAGCTTCCATAAGCAGTGAGCACAAAAGACCAACCTAGAGCATATCCAAATGCCGCAAAAACATCAATAAGTTCAAATACTGAAATTCCATTTTCCAGAAGTAACAATACAATCACAGCCCATCAAGTAGAGAAAGACCCAGATGTTTTTCCAAACAAGAAATTATACCTGGATAACTACAGAAAATGGAGATGGCAATTGAAGTTTCAATTTGCCTTTAACAAAAGTATATTGAACCTAGTGAGAGAAGAAATAGAAGTTGTTAATCCACCAGATGATAATGCAAGTTCATAGAAGTAAAAATAAAAAAATAAAAAAGCAATGTTACAACAATCTTGACTGATCTATTCGCCCATATAAAGTATGAAGAGATCTAAGTAGTTACACAAACAAATCAAGTAAACATGGATACCCGATGCCTTTCTTTCCACTTGAGAAAGAAGTTGCTTCCGAGGAGTTCAAAGATGTGATCTCGCATTTCATCGTTAGTGACTAGAAAACACCTGAGCTTCACAGCAGCAAATAGCCAATACCTAAAAACAAAAGAAATTAACACTATATAAAAATGAAAATTTCATCGCTAGTTGAATTTACAAGTTAATCAACATGTGTTTCAGCATTAGGAAAGCCCTTCTCCATCCATTTGATGGCTTTTACTCTGTTAAAGTAAGATTGATATATTGTGGTATATACGCTAACCTAGTCAATAACTAACCATTTTGGGCTATAGGAAGCATGTTAAACACAAGAAAGTGCATAAAATTTTGCAGTCATAGGATTTAACAGAAAACGCACTAAAATAGAAAGAGGAACTAATCCTCGTGTTTATACCAATCATCATTGGAACCATGTGGTGTTGCATAAAGAGCATCCTTTTCCATCCACTCCTCAATCATCTTTCTGTGGGATGGATTTTCCAGGAGTGCCCAAAGCCGCTTAGTGTGTAAAATAACTAACGGCCACTTATTGCCAGCCCTCACGTACATGTCGTTAACTACAGCTTCAAGCTGCTCTACAGCAAAAATTAAAATTACAGTTATGAGAAGTAACCGAAGGTACTAAAATTTTCGCAAAATAAACAGAGAAAACTAGAAGATGAAAAGAACTACCAATTTGAAATACAAAACCTGAGATATACTGAAGCCGCCTTCTGCAAAATTCTGCTGATAAAGCCCAACATTTGCTCCATCTATTATAGCTTCATAATCAGCATGTTTATCCAGCCAACCCTAGGGGAGAAGATAAAAAGGCAAAAAGAAGAAGTTAATAATAAGTAATAGAATAATATGCAATGCGGTCAAATAGAAGCAATGAAACACCAAGCAGTGTCCTTTGCATCACCTAGACAGCCAAATAGATAGCTCACATCCACTTGTCTTATACTGTACAATATAGCAATAAGGGACGTGTGTAAAGAAGGCAAAACATAAATCAATCGTTGAAGCAATAGAACCTGGCATGACTTTTAATATCATGAGTACTGCATACGATTAGGAGCTTTTTACTTATCAAAGAACACGAAATCAATGCAACTCAGTCACTTCAAAATCACCAAATTCTCTACCATAATCATTCGTTGTGTTTCCAGTATAACTAACCTGGAATTCATTGAAATTAGCCTTAGGCTCCCTGTCCATAGCCAAAGCTGCAACAGATTCCGCAAATTTCTGAGTTTCAGCATCATCAATATCCACACAAGCTAATTGTTCCCCGCAACAACAACACTTTCCACCCACATCGGTGCTCCCTCTTTTCACTACCCACTTCCCCTTCCCAATCCACCCTAGCCCATGCCACCCTCCTCCATTACTCAAGACTGCGTTTTTCACCAAACACATGTCCAATTCCGCTCCATGGCTCTCAAAACCCTTGAACCAATCCTCAATTACGTTTGCAGTCTCTTCTTTCACACACCTCACAGTCTTCCTCAATTTATGCAAATACCCATAAACCTTCTCCTGTCTTCCAGTGTCCCCACTTACCTTCAATAAAGCAGCAAGCTCTGGCTCTTCTAGACTGATCCCCATACTTCCCATATGCTCCTCCACTTCATATGCCTTCTCAGCCACCAATTTCTCGCAAAAACAAAACAATGCGGGACCGTATGTCCTCAATCGCGGAATTGCATTATAGACCCCCATATTCTTAACCAAGCAGAAAGCATAATCAGCATTCTCCTGAGCCGCAGCCAATCTAGCAACGGCGGTGATTGAAGCTTCGTTGGGTTTAATCCCAGTTGCCACCATATGATCGAATATGCGAAACCCGTGCTCAAGAGCGAGTTTTTTCATTGAGGGATCACTAAGGGCAGTGGAGCAGAGGTATAAAAGAGTGTTGAAATGGTGTTGATTGAGACGTGTATTATCTGCAACTGCAGCATCATAGAGGGTGATAGCAGAGCGGAGGTCCTTGAGTTTGGAGCAAGAATTTAGTGAGTAATGGAATTGTGATTCGATGGTTTTGTGTTTTTGTTTGATTTTCTTGTTCACCGTATCCATGAAAAGCCGAGCTTGCTTGCTAGTCTTCGTCTACTTGGAGCAGACAACGTACAACTTATAAACCCTAAATCAAACGGCGTCTACCTTAAACCCTCATTTTTAGCGGGACCTTAAATTGACTTTTAACCTGATGGAGTAAACGGTGCCGTTTTCGATAAAGAGAACAAGATTCCTTTACAAGGAAGTCAGTCTTTATAAAAAAATTTAAAAAACATTTTAATATTTAATAGTATGTAAAAAAAACTTTAATATTTAAAACGTATTAAAAATAATTTTAGAGCTGATGAAAATATAATTTTTTTAATTTTATTTGCAGCTATTAATATAATAATTTTTCTAATAGACTTATGCATATTAGTGGTTTTCTTAGCTTCTGAAATACAGTTTGAGATTTAATTTAAGAATTTAAGATTTTAATGCTTTTGAACATTTTACAGCTATTAAGATTTTAAATGTTGTATAAATATTAAAATTTTTAGCATATTTTATAAATATTAAGATTTTTTTCAATGCTTTAAATATTAAGATTTTTTTAAATTTTTATGCAAATATTAAAAATTAAAAAATATTTTTATTAAAAAAGGAATGAAGCGTAGGTCATTTGACTTTATAATAATTTTATGCTAAAAAAATGTTGTAGAGTTATTGAAATTTGACAACAAATTTTTAGATTTAATAATTTGTGAAAGTATGTAAAATTAATTAATTAAATACTATAAAATTTAAATACGAACATATAAAAATGCTTTTATTATATTATACTTGATTCTAATAACATTTTACCCTCGTATTGTAATGTAATCTACAAAAATGTCAATATGCTTTTAGTAATTTTGGTTAATTATTCATTGGACCGCGTTTACAACCCTCATCTTATTCTTTTGTGTCACAATCTATGAATTCTTTGTTTAGGGAGTGAAAATAGTTTTTTAAGGTTCTGTTTAGTTTTGTTTTGACTTCCATTTTCTGTTTCTGATTTTTAATCATAAAAATCGATAAAAATATTATACAAAATTCGATGAAACACACAAAAATCAATAAAAATATAAAAATGACATAAAATAACATAAAAATTGATTAAAATAACTTAAATTGGTTGTTGAATTTAAAAACAAAAAAAACGAAAACAATAAGGTGAATCAAATGAGTGTATAGTTTCTTCATGGTTATATGTTACCTTTTGTTCAATGCCAAGAATCAATTAATGGTAGTCACCAATTTAAATATGGCGTGTTAGTTAGTTTAAAGGCATGCTTCTAAACTTATATTTATAGACTATTTTATAAATATTACCTAGGGAAATTTGTCCTTAAAATTTTAGAGCACAAGGTCGCTTTTGATAAAGCCACTAAATAAGAATGAAAAAGAATATGGAGAGAAGGAATTAGTTTTATTACTTTTGCTATTACAAACAAAATAAACAACATAGACCTTGTTATATTTATATAAAGTCAAACGATCAAGTGCATAAAAATAGCAACAAATACTGAAAGATAAAAAATAATTATAGAACTAATTTTATTCCTAAAAATCAACTAATAATATTGACTTAGATGAAACAAACTTAACAAATTAGCTGGACTTGATTCACTGACCAATATTTACTACGGCAAAAGAAGTTTTAGGCAATAAGCCAAATCGTAGTTAGAAGTGCAATTATTATTACCTTTTCATTAAGACAACAAAATTAATGTCGTGACGCTACTATAGGTATAAAGCAACACAATTTTTTTATTAGGCAACGAAATAAAAAACGATGCCTTAAGTTTGTCTAAGGCAACGGAATAATTTCAACATATAGTAACAATTATGAATGAATATAGCAATAGTTTGAATCATTATAAAGCAACGAATTAATTATTTTTAAGTAACAACTTTTAATAATAAAAGCAACAGCATATTCTTTCTTTAGCAACAACGAGTTAATGTAAAAATAAGACTCTGTCATTGAGTAGACAATAATCATATATACATTAATATTGATTGTAAAGATAATAAAACATAATATCAAAAGTGGCTATATATTAATTAGTGTATATTATATCTAAAATACAATAACCAAAATATGGATTGATGGAATTCAATCTTCAACATATTCAATAAACAATAGTTAAAAAATTTCCAAACATTCACCTACATGATCTTCTTCTAGTCTATATCAAGAATATACAAACCAAAATATAAATCAAAACCAACATGTAAGAGTACTCTAAATTGATTAATAGTGTACCTACTTATCCACTCCTAATCATCACCTCCCTACCCCAAAAAATAACAAGAAGTAGGTTAGAATAATTCTAAAACAAAGATAATCATTAATAAGTTGATATATCTAAAGAATGAAATGCCAACTAATTCATTGCAACTTATAATTAATCAAGAGTATTAACATATTTCAAAAACTAACATCACAATCATATAGTTCTTTTTATGATCAAAATCAAAATACATAGCTTTTTTCTACTCACATTTGTTGTGCTATAATTGCAAATGGGAAAATAAGAAAAAGTAAAATTTCAATAATCTCAATGAAAAAGACAACAAGATGATGTAAGAGTTAATTAAGAAAGTTTATTACCTAATGTTCTTCTTCTTGATGTGTACGATTTGGAGGAGTATAATCACTTCTTAATTGATTAGATTCAATCAATTACAAAGCATATCCATATTTGTGGTGCTAGTTTGCCCAAGTTGAGATTGAATGAGAGTGAACATTTGTTGCATCATTTTTTCTCTATCTGCTTTATCTTATTCTAGTTGCCTTTTCATTTCCAATCTTTTGGCTTTCTCTTGCTCTAATTCCTTTTTCATTTTCATGAATACCTTACTATTCATCAAAGTAGTATAGACAATATATATTATGTTAATAACCCAGAAACAAAAATATATAATATTTTCATTGGTATAGCTTAGTAAATGGAGGAAATTAACAAAAAAAATTTCCCTCAAACCAGAAGACTAGAATGATGCTTTAACCTAGCTTAAAAAAACCTAGTTAAGTAACTGAGGGACATTCACAACAAAGTGTTTGCCTTCACGTCAAAAGATTGGGAAATCATTTAAAGTAATAATATAAAAGGTATGACAATATGGAAAATAAAATGTATGGATCTTCTTTTGATTATCATAGTATTTTCATTAATGATTGCTTAGTGGTAAACTACTTTGAAAATGACAATGCCATCAATGCATGATTATAAGTGTCCTAGATGAAAGAATAGGTGATTAATATCTTTCTTAAATACATCTTCCATGTAAAGAAATTCAAGATATGGGATTCATATGATCCATGAACTTACTTGATGGATTCCATATTTTACTTGATGACACATTCTATTCAGGTTCTATGCTATTTTGGACAAAAGAAAGATATGGGAAACCATAACAACAATCATTCTAGCCTTAGGAACGTCTAGATCATTAAAAAAAGGCTTTGGAAGAAGAAAAACATCAATAAAATCAAGATTAAAAAGGAGAAATCAAGATTCAAGAAAAGTTGTCCAGATTTTTTAGCCAGAGGGCCTTCATCATCATCACTAGTTTATATTTCTTTTGCTTCCCTTTTGATGTTTAATGGATGTTTGAATATGATGATAGATTACTAAATCTAGTTTAGGGATTTTTCTTGAATTTTTATCCAACTTTTATCTTATTGATTTAATGAGTGATGTTTTATGATAATTGTTTAGTTTATAATCACTTTATATCAAGATATTGTTTTGATTTATTTGAGATAGGGTGCATAATGAGAGTTGATAGCTTAAGATACCTTTAATTAATAGATTAAAAAGTGATTAAAAAGATATCTTAATTTATCTTGATTGTCCTTAAGATTACTTCAAATATAATTTCTTATTTTAAAGTAATGTCATGAACTAAGATGTTGCAATTCATCTTGTAATTATTTCAATTGTTATTAATTAATTAGATCTTAAAATAGGTTAATCAAACCATTAGATATCTATGATTAAATGAGGGAATGGTCTATGAGCATTCACATAACACTGCCTCCATGTTAAATCAAGTTCTTTCAAACCTAGATTTTTATCGTGACAGAACACATCATAACCTTGACCTTCCATAAGTCATAGTGGATGTGTCTACCCTACCTCACATTTTGGTGCTTGTGAATGAATCATTATTGTACTTCCTTCCTTTAATGTCCAACCTATAGCTAGTGGGCTCGACCAGTTATATTTCATTGACTCTTACCTTTTATATCTCATGCTTGATGGCTTGAGCTTGTTGAAGGGCATCCTATTAGCAAGTTCTTTTTAATAACTAAAAGAAAAATAAGATATAGTATAGTCATAAGGATAGGACATTATGTTTTATACTGCTTATCTCCAACATCTTTGTTGACAGGGGTGTCAATTTCAACAAGGAGCTCATTATGCTTGCTTCAAACACTATCCTATTATCATCATTAAAGGTGAAAAGATAGGTTAAAGGATAGTGAGGAACTTGTCTCAATAACCATTAAGGACTTATGAGAGATTAGGCAGTTTGACAACTCTAGGATCTATTCGCATAACATCTAAGGATTTGATAGAACATACTTCAAAGTCATCCTAGCTTAGTGCTCAAGAGACTTCTAGTGTTGGATAATCAACACCTACTTCATCTTCTGAGATGAATTATCCATGAATTATTGCTCAATATGAAGCATTAAATGTAATAGCAGTATAGGTAGGTCCATTAATAGTTCACTCAAATCTAGGAGTACCTTCACTCCTTGAGCCGTCTTTATGACCTTTCACAGGAGTAGAGCTACAAATCTATAAGCTATGTTATTTGATTTTTTCTTTTGTATCTTATTTTATTTATTTTTATTTTGCTTATGTTAATTTTTCTTTCTAATTCTTATGTTTTAAGGTTCTCCAATTAGTTTTAACAATTTTAATTGAAGCTTAATTGAAATACTCATTTTAGTTCTTCACCAGTTATCTCTTTAAGGAAGTTTCATTACCTCATTTCCCTTTTCCTCATTTATATTTATATTATTTTTGCATTAAAGACAATGCCTATATTAAGTTTGGGGATGCATTATAAAAATATGATATATTGTCTCAAGCTTATCAATTATATCGTAACTTTCTTAATTGGGAATAATTTATGGAAATTTGATTTTCTTTGAAATAATATTTTTGAAATTACTCAATATTATTTTGATTGATTTTATAATTTAAGTTATTTATGTGATTAATTATGATTATTTGAAATAAGGTTGAATTTTTATCAATTTTCATATGTTATTTAATGCGATTTCACCTTTATTTTAACACCAATATTCCTAAATTATGTTCAATATCATTTGGAATGTAGGATGTGAGATAAAAAGACACATTACAAGTGAAAAGACTAAGCTGGGAGAGATTTAGAGAAGAATCAACAAATGATTAAAATTGTAGACTATCAACAGTGATTATCAACACCATTGTCAATGGTCTAGAAACCATCATTAATCCTCGAATGACAGGCCCCTCAATAGTTATTGTTATATGGCACTATTCATGTCTTGTTAAGCACAATTAATCATCTAGAAAACATTGTTTTACTCCAAATTTAATGACAAATAAGACTTTTTACCCCCAAAATGATTTAACCTTAATTGGAGGAGTTTTAAGGCCAAGAATAAATCTAGAGAGGATATTTTTCATCACTTTCTTTCCCCTTGGAGTACATATTTAATTTGTCTTCATTTTTGTCCTTAGTTTAGTTGTTTATGCTTCCTTTAATCTTATATTTGTGATTAGTCTTAAAATTCAAGTTATAGATAGGATAATAATTATTTTTCAATGGGTTTTGTTACTAATTTATTATTTTTCTTTAGTTTCCATGTTATTTCGTTTGATTTGCCTTTGAATACTTGTTGAATCTTTAAATATCTTTAAATATATTATGATAGGCTAATTGGTATGGGTAATAAGATATTAAATGGATGAATGGATTGGGATTGTGAGATAAGAATTGGGTTTTGAATGGGTATTGTGTTTTATTATAAGGTTGAGTCCAAACTCTAGTTAAATGTCAAGAATTAGGATTCATTTGATAGGATTGGCTGTAGTATTTGTGATTTCTAGTTCATATGATAGGCATCTGCTTATGATCCATAATTTTCCTAGTGAATACCTCAAGTAGCAACAAGTTAATTAATTTTGTAAAAGAAACTCAATCATCTTAGCTTGGGTTTTAATCATTTAAGATAAAGGATCTGAGCTTGTAAGATTATGGCTTAAGTTAGCTATTCCCTAGTTTTTAATGATGTTATATCATAAGATCTAGTGCCTGTATCCTATGTTATCGTATAGTTAGGGATAAATTTATGATTTTATTAGATTTATCTAAAATTAGAGGAATATAAGACGTAAGAGCTTGTTTATGTCTACAGAATAACATCTTAATCATAACACAATCTATATGTTTTCGATGATCAATTTAAATTTTTGAAATTTGAAAATATCTTCTTCCTAACTTTATGTTACTATTAATTGTTTCTTGTTATCTTATTGTTAGGGGTTAAATTTATAGTATTTTGGGTGTTATTTGATGTTAATTTAACCCTATTTTAGTGCTTAAATGTTCCATTTATGTGTTATTATGTTTACTTTGCAATAGGGAGTTTAAACATTAAGATTGGAGTTAAAATATGAAAGTTATGTAAAAAGTTAACTTAAAAGTCAAGCCAAACGGCCCCCTAATAGGGTGTCGTTGTAGTATGAACAGGGTGTCGTTATGAGATGAATAAGGTGTTGTTATAGGACCGTAGGGTGCCATTAATACATGTGCAACCGCCATTTTTAACCCAAATCTTCAATATTTACGGCTTGACTTCTTCCTCCACTTGCAGCTGCTCAATCCCTATATAAAGAGGCCTCTCCCAGACATTTTAGGCATTAGTTTTAGGATCAAACACACATTAGTTTCAGATTAAAGTAGTCTTATGTTGTTTTTCATTTCTTTCTTTTGTAATTTGAGTTTTTTCGGTTGTTTGAAGTTCCAACAACTGTAATCATGTAGTTATGAGTTAGAATACCATCTGGGGATGTGATTTGATTCATTTTAAACTCTTGATTTTGTGTATTAATGTTGTTATTTTTAATTAATGAAAGTATTGTTACTTAAATTATATTTATCATATGCTTTGATTAATTGTTGTGCTTAATGTTTAATTTCAGCTAAGTTATCATGCTAAATGTGTTTATGGATGATTAATTGTGTTAGTTTATGATTAGTGAATTAATCTTTGTTTATTTCAATACTTAATGCTTGTCCTGAATTGATCACTTAGGATATTTCCTTCAGATAATCTAGGATCTGACAATCTCTACCTAGGTTATTAGAAATGTCAATAAACAACGTGGTTTAAATCAATGAACTAACCAAAGATTGGTTA
>JAOXYD010000135.1:3394812-3434788 GCA_028565735.1 Pinacopodium congolense
CGGAACACCACTGTGATCCTCCTTGTGAGGGTCCCTGATCCTAGTCACCATTGTCGATCAGATAAACGAACCACCAGGAGATCAAAGAACTAGACAATATATATATATATATATATAATGGATATTTAGCTTAAAAATTATTTTTCCTAAAATAATATCCCTTATATAGTAGACAAAAATCCTAGTTATTACTTTTGATTAAAAGGATTGAATGTCAACATATTTATTCTAACAATTAATTGAATAAATCCATATAATAATTGTGCACCTAGCTGTAAAATCCAATAATCAAATAACAATCCAAAAATATAATTGATACTTAACTAATAAAGAAATTCAACTATAGAACAAAGGTCTCACAACCATCAAAGTTCAATAATTAGGATTCCTTCAACCAAGAAATAAAGTTTACTTACCAAAAATCATGATTTTTTAACTAGTTAATATGTTTTCTATTTTCTGTAGCTTTGGTCCTCAAGTTTTCTAATCTTTTGCTACAAATTCGCCTCTCTTACTACTATTTTCTCCTCTTTTCTATAGTTGTCGCCCTCTTTTTTTTTTTTATGTTTTTCTTACCCTCTTTTATTTTTTTTACCATTAACCCTTTTTCTTGACTTTTTTGTTCTATCGTTAGCCCTTGGTAGTTCACGTTTCTTTTTAGCTTCCCTTCTTAGGTCATGCTCCTTTCATTTTTTTCATCCCAAATTTTCTTTTTTTTTCATTTTTCTTTCATATAAAATTTTCTTTTATTTTAAAATTTAACCAAATGTAAAGACTCTTTTTCGTCAAATATAGAGTACAAAACTAAAATAAAAACTTGAAAAAATTTTACTGTTAGCTGTCACGTGATTATTGTTGTACGAGGCCATATCCAATTAATTCCAATGTTTTTTTCAGCACTTTTTATTCTAAAATTTCTACAATTCTTTCCATATGGTTCCAGCATACACATTGACACAAAAAATAGATTAATTTTAATTAAGTACGGCTTCAAATCTTATAAAAAAGGACATTTAACAAATGAAAATATGGAAAATAAAATTACTAACAAACACCCCCACACTTAACCTTTTGCTTACCCTTTAACACATTAAACCCCTATATTAAAATCCATCAATTTGATTTCAAAGAGACTAAGTGTATTTGTTCTTTTAAACTTTGGCAAACTCAAGAATTATGCTACTATACACATCATAATTTGTTTTCTTTAGTACACAAAAACAAAATCAAGTTAAGATACCATTAATCAAAGGTAAGCCTAAAACCAAAATGGACTTTCCTTACAATGTTCACTCATTTTACTCAAGTTTTTAAGGGTTGGTATTTAGTTCAAGACTTCCTTTAAGAGACCACACTACCATAAGCTTTCAAATTCACCAAACTTCTTCCACATAGATTACATGTTATCATAGATCAAAAGAACTTTTATTCTTGGTTGTAATAGGGATGGGGTTTAGAGGGGTCATAAATGTTTAAAAGGTTTCTCACATGTTTTTACAAAGTACTAAGTGTATAGGGATAACCAACTATAAAGTAAATTATGAGACATTCATTTGAACATAATGGACCACTCATCACCAACTACTACTAACATATTTAATTCTTTTTATTTCTTTTTTTGTTTGTTTTTTTGAAAAATAATTAAGATCCAGCAACTATATAGCACCAACTAAGTACAATGTATAACATGAGTAGTACCAAATTATCTTAGAATAAATTGTAACTTAAAAGTCCAATACTAGAGACATCAAATGCTCACTTAATACTTCATTATATTTGTAATTAGGTAAAGCTAATGCGGTTATCGAGTTTTAACATAAGGTGCTTAATTTAAGGAAAAAAAAGGGGTTGAAGGCTTAAAATGGATTAACAAAAGATAACAAATCGGGTGAGTCATTTAATCAAAGTGTAAAAAAAAACAAAGAAGGCCTTAATCTTTTCATAAAACATGTATCTAGTAGTGTTAAGCCAGTTCAAGGCAATTTCTGAAGGTAATTGCCTTAGGAAAGCATCACGCATAACAAAGAAAATAGAATGACTTTGGAATTTAGTCATTAGTATTAAATACTCACAAAGGTTTATATGAAATTCCTTCATAATTTCATATATTTCCTAATCACTTAAGTATCAAATTTTGACTAAATTTATGCAACCAATTACTTCAATCAATCAACGTTGTTAACCTTATACTCAAGTAGCCTAATTCAAATTTAGGCACACATCTTAATCTCATTCCATCTACTATATTATTTTATGATTTAACACACATCATATGCAAATAAAGGATAGAAAAATAGAAATAAAAATCAAATAAGGAAACAGTAAGCAAATATGTTTTTTTATAGACAAAAAACACTACATAAAATATAAATAACAAAGCACACAATCACACACACATTCATTGCTTCCCCCTCCCACACAAAAACTTAATCAACATTGTCCTCAATGTAAACTCAGAAAGTAAAAACACTGAAAATAACATAAACTAAAAATTAAAGAGAAAAGAGTTAAAGAAGCTTCTCTAGTTATATGTTAAGGTGTTGGTGGAAAAGGAGGTTATAACTTTTGGTATTCAAAGAAGGCAGGCTGGTTTTACTCTAATCTATCCAATCTTCTCTCCATTCACTATAAGAGTATAATGATGATTAGATCACTTATAGAAGGATGTGTATTAGCAAGTCCTGAACGCTATAAAGTGGTGACTATTAAAGTGTTGGCATTCACAGTTCACCATTTTCATCAATGTGATCGCGGTATAGATTATAAAGTAGGTCTAGGAGGTGTAAAATATATCCCTTAGCTCCATCAGAAATGATAGGTCTTATCCTTTACAAACACTTACAATCCAATGCTTTTCATCTCATAAGCAACTGTGAGGTTAGTATTTTGAACATTTAAGATTCTTTAACAGTAAGTTGAGTGATATATGAGCCTAAGATTAAAGCTTGGTTATGCTTTTGAAAAATATAATTAATTTGAGTGAGCATCCAAAATCCCAAATTAAGTGAAACGTTATTTTCCATGCATTATAAAAATAAAAATTTAGCTTTGGACAGTATACCAACCGTTTTTCTATGACTAGAAAATTTGTAAACTAGAAAATGATGCATATATTTCAAAGTTGGTTTATGAAGGAAAGAACTTTTAGAACTATAAGGATTAGACCATTCAGGCCATAATCCATATGAATCAAATATAGGCACATGATCACAATAATCATTTAAAAATGTATCACGTGTAACCACGGATTTAGGTACAAAATTCATTTTTGCATAAAAAGTAGAAATAAAAAATAAAACCTACTTATTCATAATTTTACATTCTATCATACCAAGTTCAAACAAGTAAAATTTAGATCATTTAATTTGAAAACAAAAGTGGCATAAAATTCTCTTGTCAATTCCAAATATACAGGGTATTGAACATTAATATATTAGTGCAAACCTATTCTATCTATATAATGCTTAATTTCAAAATGCAAAATGATAGTGTTTAAGGTTTTAGCATGTATACACTTGCAAGGATTTATATGTCTATCATAAACATTTTCAAAACATTCCCTATCAATTTTATAATTAAACAAATTATATTAATCAATTTTCAATTATAGCCCACTATTAAGAATAATAATTTTAACTTTTTTTGTTCGATTATAAGGTGTGGGAAGGATGTTGCCACTTTCTTCTGTCGCTGTTTCTTCTTCTATTTCTTGTGAATCTTTTGTTTTCGTTGTTTCATGTTGTGACTAAAAACTATTTGTAAATAAAAGTCATTAATGGCTGTTGGTGGATGTAAAGTTAGTGATAATAGTGGAGAATTTGCAAAAGAGGGTTGATAAGGATTATCTTTGACATCTATAGGGTTGGTGGCATTAGATATTAGTGGTGGAATTATGGTGGATCGAGAAATTCGTTGACTCTAGCAGATAGGAAGAAGAGCAGGGGTTACTGGACGATCTTCTAGAGAGGACATTATCAGTGGGTTGATGTGGCTTGAGCATCGAGGTGGCATTTCTGTTAGGATTTAGGCTGGGTATGTGGTGTGATTTCTTTTAAACAATTTATTAAACACTTGGTGGATGAGTCTAGCTTAGGTGATTGGGTGGAAGCTGGTGTGATTTGTTTGCTTAGGTGTTGTATAGGAGGGGAGGCATGGGTTGCTTTAGGAGAAGGGTGGTCATCTTCAATGGCTTTACTAATGTGCTTGACTTAGATAGAGGGGGGTGCTATAGGTTAGGGTGGATGGCACTGCTTGGAGTGGGTTTCTTGTGTGATTGAAAGGGAGGTTGTGGCATGGTTTTGGTATTTAGTTTGCGTAGAGTAAGTGGTTGATTGGAGTAAAGGGTGCATGGGTGCTTGACTTATGTAAAGGGGCCTGCTTAGAGTGGGGTATCGTTTGGTTAGATTGCTATAGGGAGATGGGTGTAGCGTTGGGGTTTAACTAGAGAGCTGGATTTCAAATTAGGGAATTGTAGAAAAGACAAAGCAAAAAAGGGGGCCAAGGGGAGGGAAGAACGTTGTCATGCTTAGCTCTCTTCTTTTTTAAGAAATTAAAATAAATAAAATAAAATAATAAGAAAAATGAATAAGCACAAGCGTTAGTTGTAGCAGAGCTAACGTTTGGGTTTTTTTTAAAATTTTATTATAAAGAACTTAAAATAAATAAAACAAAAAAATGAAAATGAAATAACTTAAAATAAAATGAATCTTGAGGTACCTCTCAAGAGCAGTTCTTAAATATCGTATTAGCTAGATGAAAAAGTTAATTGATTTACTCAAAATAAACTGGCTCAACTAATTTAATTTCTTCCACAGTTTTATCTTGTAAATTCTTATAATAAGGTTTCAATCGGTGCCTATTAACTTTAAACACTTTAAAAGTGTCTAAACACTGAATTTCTACTACACCATAAGAGAAAACATTATTAATAATAAATGGACCTATTCAATGAGATCGCAATTTACCAGGAAAAAGCTTTAGTTTGTAGTGATAAAGAAGGACCTTTTGACTTATGGAAAAATTCCTTCTAGTTAAGATTTTTTCATGAAAGTTCTTAATCTTTTCTTTATAAAGTTTAGCATTCTCATAAGTATCATTATGTATCTCGTTTAACTTTTATAATTATACTTTTAGATTATTTCCATCCTCGGTTAAATCTAAATTGCATTATTTGATAGCCTAATAAGCATCATGTTCTAATTCTACGTGTAAATGAAAAGGCTTTTCGAATACTAACCTATATAGCGACATACCAATAGGATTCCTATATGTTTTCCTTTATTCCCATAGCAAATTGTCCAAACACCAACCCCAATCTTTCTCGTTAGGATTAACCACTTTCTCTAAAATTGATTTGAGTTTCCCATTAGAAACTTTTGGTTGTCCACTTATCTATAGATGGTACACTATTGATTATCGATTATTACTCTAGGCACTTAAAACATGACAAAAATGTTAGACTTCATAAAATCGATAACAAATTTAACATTATCAATTTTAATAGCTTTAGATTCCACCCATTTTGAAACATAATCCACAGTAGCGAGAATATATGTCTTACCAAAATATGAAGGAAAAGAGTCCATAAAATCAATTCCAAATACATAAAAAATTTCACATACTAGGATATTCGTGAGTGACATTGGTCTTTTGGTCCTAAACCACCTATTCTTTGGCATCAATCACAAGACTTACAAAATATATAAGTATCATAAAATAGTTTAGTCTAAAACAAACCACATTCAAGTACCTTACTAGTTGTCTTATTAGGATCAAAGTGTCCACCACATGCAAAAAAATGGCAAAAATTCAATATAAATGGAATTTTTATCATTAGACATGCATCGCTTAATAATTTGATCAAAATAATATTTCTACATATTTGACTCATTCCATATATATTATTTAGCTTCTCTTTTGATTTTTCCCTTTTTGACTCTTGAACAAGTATTAATCAAAGACTCGGTAACCAAAAAATTAACTATGTCAACATACTAAGATTTTTCAAGGTGTTTGATGCTATATCAAGATAGATGCGATTAAGGTGAGCTATAACAAGACTTTTAGTCCCCTTTTTGTCTCATATCTCCATATCAAATTCATGTAGTAGTAGAATCCAACGAATAAGGCGTGGTTTTGCTTCATTTTATGATAACAGAAATTTCAATATAGTATGATCTGAATAAACTATTACATATATGCCTAACAGATATGATTGACACTTCTCTAACCCCAAAACAACTGCCAATAATTCTTTGTTTGTTGTTGAATAATTTTTCTAGGTATCATTTAGTATCATAGGAGCATAGTAAATCACATTTAGCAATTTGTTTATCCTTGGTCCTAAAATAACCACTAATACATAGTTTCTTACATCACACATAATCTCTAATGAAAGACTCGTGTTCAGGGGCTAAATTATTATAACATAAATTAGCTTCTCTTTTAGTTCATTAAATGATGTCCTACATGCTTTATCAAATTGGAATTCCATATATTTTTTATGTAACTTGCTTTAAGGTTGAGTGGTTTTCTAATAGTCTTTGATAAAGTTTTGATAGAAACTTACATGTCCAAGAAAAGAATGGACTTCTTATACATTAACAAGATAACGAAGAGATTTAATATTTCCTATCTTAGCCTTATCAACTTCAATTCCCCTAAAAGATACTACATTACCTAAGATTCAATGCAACATTTTAAAACAAGTTAGGTTTAATGCAACATTTTAAAATTTTCTTAAGGTTAATCAAGCAAGCGTCAAAAGACTCACCACAGACCTTAAAGTCTTCCATAAAAACTTTAATACAATCATCCATATAATCCAAGAAAATACTTACCATACACCTTTAGAATGTAGTTTGTGCGTTACATAATCCAAGCGGCATTCCTCAATATGCAAGGTGCCAAATAATTTTTTCTTGGTCCTTTAGTGCAACCAAAATGTGATGATAACTTGAATAACTATCTATAAAAAAACAGTGATTTTTTCCTACAACTTTTTCAAACATTTGGTCAATAAAAGGAAGTAGAAAATGATCTTTACAAGTAACAGAATTTAATTTCCTATAATCTATACAAACTCTCTACCCATTTTACACTTAAGTGGGTACCAATTCACCTTAAGCATTCTCTACCAGAGTAACTCTTGTTTTTTTAGGAACCACCTAAATTGAACTTCTCATTTACTATTTGAAATATGATAAATTATCCCAACATTGAGGAACTTTAAAATCTCCTTCTTAACTACCTCCACCATTAATGGGTTTAACTTTTATTAAGGCTATCTTATTTCTTTAACTCTATCTTCTTGTAAAATTTGATGTACACAAATTGATAGACTAATACCCTTCAAATTACCACAGTCCATCTAAAAGCATCTTTGTGTTTTTTCAGCATACCAAGTATTTTTTTTTTTTTGTTGCAAAGATGTTAGTTAACACCAAATAATAATAGGAAGAGCCTCTTACTAACCTAAAAACATATATTTCAAGTTACCCATAAAAGCCTTCAACTTTAATTTTGATGGCTATATAAGAGATGGCAACAACTTTATATTATTTTTAGTTAATTCCAAAAAACCTACCTACTTCTCTAAGTATTTGCTCATCTCTAAAATCTGGATAGTAGTATCCAACTCTTCAAGAATGACTAGATAATCAGCTAATGCTTGCCCTTTATGAATATCTAAGCTATTTTCCAATGTAGTCTATAATTTCTCTAGTTTATAATCTAAACAAAAGGTTTCATGTATTAAGTATCAAGAAAACTCACAGAAAAAAAGATTGATCATCATTAAAAGATTTTATGGCATCATAAATATTAAATTTATCACATCACCATCAAATTTCATAGTTAAGAACCCATTATAAACGTCAATTTTCATTCTAGAGGTTTTCAGAAAGGGCCTTCCCAATAAAATTGGGAATATAATGAATGAATCTTTATTACCCATCTATAACACATAAAAATTAGTAAGAAAAATCATATTATTCACTTGAACTAAAACATCCTCAAGAACACCCTTATGATAAGCATTAGAACAATTACTAAGTTGAGTTATGACATGATTTTCTTTTAAAGGCTCCATATTCAAAGATTCATAAATAAATTAAGGCATAAAACTAATTGACCCACCTAGATCCAGTAATGCTTTCTCAATTTTCAGATTACCTATTTGACAAGGAATTGTAAATATATCTGGGTCTTAAATCTTAAGAGGTAACTTTTTTTAAAGAGCAACAAATAAATTTTCACCCAATCTCACCTTTTCATTGCCACTTAACATTTTTTTTAGGTACGGAATTCCTTAAGAAATTTATCATGATGAGAAATTTGTTTAATAGCATCAAACATAGATGATTACCTGTACCTTACGAAAGGTTTCTACAATTAGTTTTTTGTGCTCCTTCTTCTTTGACTTGGAAAAATAGCTAGAAAAGGGGCTTTGTACACTAAATTTGGGTGTGGTAATTTAAGAATCACCCTCATTTTTCTCTTATGGCTATTGTGGAACTTTTTTCTCTACTTCTTCAACCTCTCACTTAGAAATCTTTGAGGTAGGTTCCTTTATCTCCTTTCCACTTCAAAGTGTGATGACACAAGTATTTTTCTTTTGTTTCACCTCAGGTTAGGAAGGAAGTTTTCCTAAATTTTGTGCCTTTAACCTATTAATGGCAATTGCCATTTGGTTCATTTGAGTCTCAAGATTCTTTATACTGGCTTACATATTTTATTGAAATTTCAAAGTAATTGTGGATAATTTCTTGACTATATCTTTTAAAGAATTATTTCCACTAGAACTTTACCCCAATTTTTTCGTTATCTAGGCACATAAGGCTACTTATATTGTTATACTTGATTGTTGCAATAATGTAGGTTTAGATGATTTAGCCAACTTGGATTATATGTGTTTAAGAATGAGTCATACTTCCTTTAGGGCTGTCTAAGAAAGCCACTCATTACTTTGGCTTACTCAACTAGAGAACAAATACCGCAAGTTTTAAATTCCTCCTTCCTAGATATTACATGTTGGCATATTAAAGATGTTAAATTATCAAGTCTTCTTTCTAGTAACGATACTTCCATCTCATTAACATGTCTTGAATCATAATCATCCTGAGCTCTAAACTGTTGCAAGTTGGAAGGAATAATTGATAACAAATCTCATGTAATTGTTGGTATCTTATCAAATAAAACTCCTCCACTTTAAACATTAGTCATACTCTTCTAAGTTAGCAAAAATCTTCATAAAAGTATTGAATCAATAATTAGTCACTGATTTAGTTACGAGGGAAACTTGCACAAAGTTTCTTGAATCTCTCCCATATTCATATAATGACTCTATGATGTGTTGTCAGATACTACAAATTTCTTTTCTAATATTAGCAGCCCTAGAAACTGGGATTTTTTTTTTCTAAAAATAGCTTCTTTATCTCCACCAATGTTGTGATACTTTCAACAGGTAGATAATATAACTAATTTTAGGCATTATCCTTGAGAGAAAATGTAAAAACCCTCAGTCTATTCTTCGATGACATTGGTATGCTTCATTCCTATCCAAACTACATCAAACTCCTTCAAATGATTATAAGGATCTTCTCTTGGTGTGCCTCGAAATATAGGTAAAAAATAAATTAGCCCCAATTTAAGCTTAAAAGTGTTATTGTCACATAATTTTAAAAAATTAATGTAATGAGCTTATTGTTCCTCAGCTAGAGTAGTCAATTGTCATAAAGTATGATTGGCAGCTATGTTATTTTCTCTTTATCATTCCTATCTTAATGCTTGTCATCTTACTTTTGTTTTTTTTTCTTAATGCCTTTGTTTTTTTCACTATTTTAAGATTGAACTACAAATTTTCATATTGGTTTAAGCATGTAATGTACATATACAGTCAAAAACTCCTTGACAATGGCACTACAATTTGGTAAATGTTATTGCTTGCACCTAAATATAAAAAGAAACTAACCCTTTTTTACCTATCTTCTCTTATGTTTAGTTATCCAAAACATGTATTTGAATTAACCCTTGTTAATCAAAAGCCCAAATATGATCTCATATTTAATTAATTAATAGCTTTATGAATCAAGAAGATCGACGAACTAGACAACATACAGATGATGTATATTTAGCGTAAAATTTATTTTTCCTAAAATCATATCCTTAACTTAGTACGTGAAAATCCTAGTTATTATTTTTGATTAACAGTACTAAACATCATCCTATTTAATCTAGTAATTGATTGAATAAATCCACATACTAGTTGTGCACCTAGCTGTAAAATCCAATAATCAAATAATAATCCAAAAATATAATTGATACTTAACTAATAAAGAAATTCAATTGGAGAACAAAGGTCTCACAACCATCAAAGTTCAATAACTAGGATTCATTCAACCAAGAAATAAAGTTTAGTTACCAAAGAGCATGATTTTTCTCCTAGTGAATATGTTTTCTCTTTTCTGTAGCTTTGGTTGTCTATTTTTTAGTATTTTACTACATATTCACCTTTTTTACTACTATCTTTCTCCTCTCTTTTTTGCAGTTATTATCCTTGTTTTTTTTTATGTTCTTCTTGCCCTCTTTCTATTTTTCTATCACCAGTCCCTTTTTTTAATTTTTCCATTCTACCATCAATCCCTTTTCTTGGTACCTTACGTTTCTTTTTAGCTTCCCTCCTAGGTGTGCTCCTTTCATTTTTTCCCACATTTTCTCTTTTTTTAATTTCCTAAAAAATTGTCTTTAATTTTAAAATTCAACCAAATATAAAGGCCCTTTTTAGTTGCAACCATCAGATGTATGGTAAAAAATCAAAATAAAATCTCCAAAAATTTTGTTGCCATCTATCACATGGTTATTGTTACACGAGGCCATGTCTAGTTAGTTCTAATGTTTTTTTTATCTCTTTCATTTCAAAAGTTCTACAATTCTTTCCATTTGGTTTCAACATACACTTTGACATAAAAAAAAGATTAATTTTCATTACGTACAACTTTAAACCTCATAATTAAGGAAATTTAACACATGAAAATATGGAAATAAAGACACTAAAAATTGTAGATGAAGAATTTGACTAAAGAGTACATTCAAAGAAAGATAAAAGAGCTAGACTAAGTTTTAGGAGTAGTAGTGGAAGTTCATTTTTCAGTGGTAATAGACCTAATATTAGTGAATCTAATGTTGGTGGATCTTCTTTTCCTTCTATCTAGAAAGAAGGGAATGTTTTAAGTAGTTTTGAGGTATAACAGAAAAGAAGAAAGTCATTTTATACTTTTCTTATTTCAAGAACAACTCTTATAGCTCATCCTTCTATTCATGCTATCCTGAAAATGAGGGAAGTAGGGGACCAAGTAAATATAACAATAGCTAGATGGTCCTATGATATAGGTATGCTATTATATACTCCTTAATCTCATTATTATCAACTTATGTTTGATGTTAGTGCCTCATATTTTTTAGGATGTAAAGCTCCTTCGATAGATTACTATAGAGGTAAACTTCTGGCCAATTATATTGCTAAAATAAAAAACTATTTGGAAGAAAGAAGGATGATATGAGTTGTTTATAGGTGCTCAACTATATATGATAGTTAGGCTAATAAAAGATAGGAGCCTATTATAAATTTATTAGTTTATTCTATTAAAGGGACCATGTTTTTTAAATCAGTTAATGCATCTAGCATAATTAGTAATTCTAATATTCTGTTTCACCTTTTTTATGAGGTTGTTAATAAAGTTAAGCCTGAAAATATTATTTAGTTCATTATTAAATATGATGCAGCTTATAAAGTGATTGGGAGGAGGTTACAACATATGTATAAATCTTTTTTTACTCCATTTATTGCTCATTATATTAATATGATGTTGAAAAATACTTTATATGAAAGATATTTTCCTACGATAGAGGAAATAGGACTAAAGGCAAAGAAGGTAACTAGGTTATTTATAATGGTGTAAGAGTGATAAATTTGATAAGAAGGGAGTTTACTAATGGGAGTAACTTGTGATAGGGACTAAATTTGTAACTAATTTCTTATTAGTTTAGGATGAAAGAGTTGGGATAGAGGTTTAAAAGTAATAAGTGACTTGATTCTTAACATGCCAGATTGGAGGTTACTTCCATTATACTTGAGGAGATGTATTTTTTTAGTCTAATTTTCAGTTTATAATCAAAGTTTATGAGCCTTTGCCTAGAGCTTTTTGTCGGGTAGATAGTAATGATAAGTCTACACTGATATATTTTTTTGATGCCATAGAGAGTATGAATAAAGAAATCTAATTTAAAGAACATATCTTCTATATGCACACCTTTCTTTTCTATCATTAATGACACATGGAAAAACTATTTTTAATCTCCCTTGTTTACTGCTGGGGAATTCCTTAATCTAAGTGTCGACTTCAAATAAAATTTGGCAAAGAGAGCTGAAATTAACAAGGGAATGTTAATCACCATCACTACTATTATTCGTCATAAGATTATGTAATACCTCATCAGTTCACAGATGGAAGCATATAAGGATACTACTAGTAATTTCAAGATACCCATAGTAGTACAAAAAAGAGATAAGTAAGTTCAATTTAGGTATACATTTCTTTACTTTTATTACTTATTTAAAATTAATTATTGCTTCAATTTATTATAAGATTCTTTTTTTTTGTCTTATAGTTACTTGGTGGGACTAATTTGGAAGTAGTGTAAAGGAATTATAGTACTTTTGAGTTCATCCATTCCAAGAAAAGAAACTTATTAGAACATAAAAGATTAAATGATTTCGTGTATGTTATAGACAACCTGAAACCTCGAGATAGGTATGTTATTTTTGTTATTGTCATTATTATATTCAATATTATTTCTAAAATCTCGTTAGTAATTTGATTTTATTTATTTATTAGGACTATAAGTAGAAGAATTATTTCTTTAGATTCTATTTCTTTGGATCATATTAATATTTTGGCAGATTGGTTTATGAGGAACCAAGTCTTTTAAATAAGAGTGATTTAAAGGGAGATGTCAATTAGGAGGGTATTAACATGTCATTTGGTGCAATGAGATTGAATGATGGTGATGATTGGCCTCTTGTTAATGATGAGGGCTTTATGCAAAATGATAATTAGATCTAATTTAAATTTAGCACATTCCAACTTAGATAATGAAGATTTAAGTTTTCAGGTTTTTCTTCTCTTTTTTGTTTGTATTTGATGTCCATATTAAAATTTATATGTGCTAACCATTAATATTTTTGTTTTAAGTTTCAATTCCACTTTATGGAGTTCTTATGTTAGTTAGTGATATTAGTTATAGTATTTATCATTTCATGTATTGTTCTTATTTTATGACGTTTAAATATAATTAATTATGGTTTCATAATTGGAGGTTATTATTCAATGATGTTTTGATTTATTAATCTTTAATTATGTGATTTGATGTTTTGTTCTTTTTATTATATTAATTTAGGTTGACATTTATTTGAGAAATAGATCAAAATTAATATTAATAGGAATAAAGAAAAGAGTTGTTTATTATATATTGTTACTATTTCATGATGTTTTGATGCTCTAATATTAAGTTATGATAGTTTGATGAATTGTTCTTTTTATTATATTAATTTAATTTTTAATTTATTTGAAAAATATGAAAATTAAAATTAATAGTTATGAAAATTATATTTAAATTATATTATATTTTTTGTATTAATTAAATATGTGAAATAGGTTGAAATTATATTTACAGGGGATGCATGGATGCATAATATGTACAGGAACCATTTTAGGACTATTTTATAATTTTAAAAAGTTGTCTAATATTGGTACAAGTAATGCCCCTATACCAATATAGTACTATTAGAGGACAAAAACTAATATTGATATTGTACGAGTTTTTGAAACATTGATCATTCCCACACAAAATTTAAGTCGATTCGATACAAATCGACTATACCCAAATCGTTAAGTAAGACCTTTTATAATTACTTAAAATGTATGCTAATTTTCAATTTAATAAATTAGAATAAATTAAAGGGAACTAATCATTTTTTCTTTATTTTTATCAATTTCCCCGGGTGACATTATCAAAAAGAGGTGAATATGGAACCTCATTCAGGGACCTCGTGGCCCTTCTACCTTGTCATATTATATTAAAAGGAAAGACGAGCAGATAAGTATAGATTAATTAAAAATTAAAGAGGCTAATTTAGAAAATTGCAAAGTGTAAAGACTTTCCCACCACCTCCTTCATTGTTTGTTATCCACTTCCCATTCTTGTTCCATCTCTTATCTTTTGTCCATGGGTTTAAGCCAAATCATAATTGATATAAATAAGAGATGAAGAATGAAAAAGTAAACAAGCAATTAATACCTAGTAGAAGAGAGGAGTGTTTCATTTTGTTTATAAGATGACGTAATCGATATCTGTTCAGAATTCAGTGTTATGTTATATCATGCAAGGTCTATCGTAATCTAATTACATTCATCTCGCTTCCTCTATAGTCTAGTGTTCATTGTATGTGTAACCTTACTTCATTGTATGTAAGTGGTTGTTAGGTATTCACATTTTGGGCTATTATTCTAAATCTAATTTTTGTGATGGTTTTTGTTTGATTGTGTATAGTTTGTATACATATAAGTTAGGATTTAAAGTGTCAAATCATTGAACAGGGTTAGAAATCAGTGTGTTTTATGTGTTTATCTATTCTTGAGTTAATCGGAGTGTTAATTAGTCTTTGCCTCTTTACGATTTAAGGTTGAAGCTACTATTATAAATCTGTAACGAACTATCTATTTGACTATTATTGCTTATAGTACTAGAATGTTCAAGTTAGACATGTAATTGTTATTTGTTAGTGGGATTATTTTCCTATTTTGGGTATTGTTTTGTTTATTAAAATAGTAATTTGTTTTATTGACAATAGTTTCAATTTGGCTTGTAAATCAGAAGAAAAGGTTGGTGTTCCTAGTCTAGCCCACTTAGGTTGCTTAGACATTAGGCAATTTGCACTAATTGTTTACCATCCACCTATTTGTTAACATTTTTTTTACTTTTTTTCTTAATTGTTTATTCTTTACTCCTCTTGCAGTTTTTTTTGTTTGCGTTTTTAGCTCCCCGTTTCCCTAATCTATGCTGTAATGTATGAATATTTTAATTGTTAAATCAATTATAAGTTAGTGTCTGACCTCATGCCTATTTTAATTCATTTTGTTGTCATTTGGATGACATCATAGTACATAACACTAACAAGATCATTGTGTCAAGTCTAAATAAGGTATTAGTGTATAATTTCTAAATAACCTCTTAACATAAAATCAACATATTACTCATTAAGGACAACTAGTCAGACTGCATATCATGTTAGATTTTCTCCCTTATCACTTTCTTATACTACTAAACAAATAGTGCTTAATTGGTCTTTGAATGCAAGTACCTATAAAAAAAAGCATTCATTCCTTAACTTTTCTGACTAATTGATATGCCAACCTAGAAATAAGTAGGTTTGCATCTTAAATGATATTCATGGAGAGATTTCAACCATGTATTATCTCCTAAATTATATAATTTGTTTCCATGTATCCTCAAACATTTTCTATCATTGGAATTAAAAAAAAACGTTAAGCACCTTTTAAGTTTCTTATATGATTGGTGCACTCTAAACTTTTTTGGGAAACTTTGTTATTTTGTATCATAAACATAACTTATATATTATGTTTAGGAAACCTTCTTAATTGCACTTCTAATGCTCTTACAATCATCTGAAATTATATATTTTGTTGTGTGGCCTTTTATACATGTTATCCAAGTTTTAAATAGCCAACAAAAATTATTTTGTTGTCTCATCACCTAATAGAGCACAAGCAAGTAATATGGACTATCCATGATGATTTACTCCCACAAATGACTTATCATACTTTTTTACAAGATATGTTGTAATAAAATTTATGACATCACTAAATTCAATAAAGGTAGCATGACTACGAGCATTGGTCTAAAATACATTCCTCAACTAGTCGTTCTTATAACAATCAATACAGTGAAAAGCTGATGATCCCTTTCCTTCATTTTCATAAATATTCTGTAGACTAATTATGCATTTCCACTTTATAACCTATCATATCTTGTCCAAATAATTTTGGCAATCTTTTCGCAAGTATGGTATATGTTAGTATCCACTAACTCTAATAAATATGGATCGAATGTTGGTACTTGATCTAATTGCACATCTATCATTGAACTTAAATTTTATATGGCTATCCAATACATGATGATGGCATATAAAACACATGTTAAAGAGATTTAATACATGAGTGTGTACATCAACAAATTTTACTATTGTATATATTCCCTTTACTACACAATATGCAAATTGTGCATCACAACTTGTAATACTCTCCCCAATAATTATATACATATATATCTCTTGTACTCTTCGTCTTTTTTATTTTCAATTTAACACCCTCCCCTTTAAAGGTCATTGTGCATATTCAACTTCTTGTGATCATAACTTCACTTTGAAGTTCATTGTTTGATCACCAAATCTAGTGATCTAAGCTTTATGGAAAGCTCTCAAGATGCTCTATCATTCTCTAAACCTGTTTCATCAAAATAAACCCATATTTGGAGAAATCAAGTTTGGAAGTTTTAGCATCCTTAAATAGCTCATCGTTCTTCACCTTTTAATAACACCACAGTCATCTCTAAAAGCCCAAAAATGTAGTAAAGGAGTGTTAATCGATGATGATTAGATCATTTGGAGGGTGAATATAGATGGGCTACCTTCAACATTTGAAGCTTCAATTTTCCCAAAATAGGATGTCTTAGAGAGTATGGAAAGTACCACTAGAAAGAGGGAGAGGAAATTAACATTTTTGGGTTCGCCTAGTGACCAATCGTGACTAGGATGACAATGCATGGGAACTATGAGTAGCTATGATGGGTGGTTTTCTGACTAGTCTAAAAATAGTCCAAAATATTTTTAAAATTTCTATCAATTATGCATATCACTATTTATAACTATGACATGACGGATTTCTTAATGCTTTAGAATTAAAAATCACATAAGTTTATGTGAGAATAGGACCTAGACCCAAATTATATAATTAGATTACCTAAGCAATCCTATTGAGTCATAAGTTATTAATTGAGCATAATGACTTGTAAATAACATTCATTGAGGTATTACTGTTTCTATTTTCTAGGTATATTAGGAGTGGGACCCATATCATGAGGCTTAGATAGAGAAATACAATAATCAAGTAAGTTCATATTTACTTACTGATACATAATTCTTACCGTTCCTTGGATATGATTTTAACACTTGATAGATGATGCCATGTTAGATTTAGATAGATATCATGCTAAGGTATATGGATATATATAATATAGTGTATATATATATATAACACATGTATTAGTACCTACATATATATGTTAAATCTATATGAAATCGTGTATTCTTATCATGAATCCCATGTTATTATTATTACGATATTTAAGTATATACATATTAGTTAGGTATGTAGAACATTCTACATGCATTTATGATGATCTTTGTATGATAGAGTAATTGCTTGCTAGAATTGCATGATTAATATTCTAAGTGTGTATGTGATCGTGGTTGTAGGGAAGGAAACTCTGTAGGACATGTCACCTAATGGGTATACATCAGGACTAGATGCGTACTAGTATTCATCATGAGAAATGTTATATTTCATGATTTTGATACATAATACAGACCTGGTTGATGTTTAGCCTCTAGTTGAGTCTTTATTTGATATGTTGATTATTGATATGATTATGAATTTAGACGTATTGAGTAAGGATTGGGTTATTGGTGATTTTTGGATTTTCGTAGCCCTTTTGGACTAAGAAAACCTTATGGCTATACAAGTATAGGTGTATGGTTGGATCATTAGTGATGTTTAGCTCTTTGCAGTTATTTGAGGTTTATTATTGTGAAGATTACCTTTAAATACTAAGATCTTATAGCTCACGATTCATCACACATTATAAGTGCTTTATCATGCATCATATATATGTGTTTATGTTAGTGAAAATTTTATAGTGTGTGAGATGACCAATAGGTATCATAAGGTTATATGAACTTACTCAGTGAGGTCTGACTCCACTTAATCCTATTTTTTAGGCTAGTTAACACTAACTTCGTAGTAATAACTTTTAAGGAGCATCAACTATAGCATCCCTATTTTTATACAAATTTCTCATTTATTTTTGCCTGTACTTGATAGTGTTTGTAGTGATATAGATTATTATGTTGTAAAATTTCTTCTAATGCAAGTTATTATTATTATACATTTATTTTTCTTGGAAGTTATGTATGTTTTTGTTGTTAGTAGTTAGGTTTACATGAGATCTGAGGACTTCGATCTTCGAGTCTCTAGTGTTGATCATATGTCCAGTTTAAGTTATGATAAAGCTGGTATCAAAGGTTAGGTTAAAATATTTTAGGACTAGGTTATTATTTTATTTGTTATCAAAGACATATAGGAATCTAATCCCTCTTTTTAAAAATAGCTTCCTTATTCAAATTACTCATCTATTCTAATCGGTGCTATTGACCATTCCTTTGCTTCCTTTCTTAGCATGAAAAGATGTGCTTGATTTCTGTCCCACCTTGATCAAGAGGTAGATGATGAGGCCTTGGTGCATGATAAGGTGTCTACCCCCACTGCATCAGTTGGAAGGCACATGAGGAGTAGGATTACCAAGACTCTAGAGGCACCTATAAAGGAGTCAGAGATGTCACAAGGAGTTCATAAGATACCTTCATTTAAGATGCAAGCATTCTTGGTAAGGATGAAAGCTAATAATACCTTGTTTTGGGACTCAATTATGATGATGCAATAGCAACAACAACAAATTACATCACTAGTTGTATCTATATAATAGGCAAGATCAAATGTGTAGTCGTTCATGACGTATTCGAGGTTCCATCTGTTAGTGTTTGATGAAACTAAATACAAGGAGGTCATTGACTTCCTCAACGAGATAGAGATGCGATATGGGAGGCAACATTATTTTGATACCTAGCAAGTAGTTCAAGTGGAGATGTCTTTACAGGGAGTGCCTAAAGATTGATATTAAGATCCCATCTTTCCATACCTAGGTACAGTAACTTGGCCATAGCTCAAAGAGAGGTTTATGACCTATTTACTCTCCTTTGTAGCTTGAGAGGCATTTAGGTTAGAGTTCTTGAATCTACGCTAGGGAGATAGGATGGTAGATAAGTATACTAATAACTTCATCCCATTGAGCCATTATATCCTAGAAATTGTTTCTAATGAGCTGATGAAAAAAGAACCAGTATATACTAAGGCTAGATCCTCCTTTTGTCAACATGAGTATAAGTTACTAGTAAAAATTCTCTACCCTAGTAGATATGGCTAAATAGTTGGAAATGATCCTCATGGAGCAAGGTACCTTGAGTAGTGGAGACTGGAGTAGAAGGCACTAAATACCCTTTAGCTTTTAGCATTGATAGTTGTAGTAAGTAAACTTTTGAGGGTATAATTAGAGTGCTAGCTCTCAATTAAGGGTTGTTCATACTCATGAAAAAGCGAGATCTAGTAGTAAACATCTAGGAAGATTTAGATTTGGACTCAAAGTAGATAGTAGCAGTAGTTGACAAAGTTCTAAATGTAACAATTCAGGCTTGAAATCCTCCATCTGCTAGCAGTATGGCATAACGCACTAATATTTATGTTACATACCACCTAAAGCTTGCTACAGGTATAGCTATGAGCATCTAATTAGGGACTATCAAGCAATGGGATATTTTAGTGTAATGCATCCTCTATTTTAGCAATAACAAGGGGGACCTCATCATGGTACCTAATAGGGGAAAGGTCTTAGAGGGAGATATTTTGGAAATAGATCTGAAGGCTGTAATCATAGACTGCCTTCTAGTTCATAATAAGCATATTGTGGTCAGGATAGAGATTTTGCCATCATGCTTTAAGATACACAAACTTCAAACATACTGGTATTAAATATTCTTCTTATTTGTGGATTTGAAGCTAAAGTTATGATAGATTTGGGAGTGACTTATTCTTTTATTTTTCCTAATCTTACTATGAGACCATAAATAGTACCGAATAGGATGGAAGAATCCTTATCTGTATCCACATCTTTTAGTGATGCCATAGAAGGGGATTTAATTTACTGTTTGTGTCCTATAAAAATTGATGATAGGATTTTAGCAGAAAATCTTATGATGCTATCAATTATAGCTTTTAATGTAATATTAGAGATAGAATGGTTGTTTAGTTATTATGCCACCTTAGATTGCAAAGAGAAAAAAGAGGTGTTTCAGATTTTAAGTAGCAAAAGTGTACTTTTAAGGGAGATAGAAGGATCATCTCGTCCAACATAGTTTTAACTCTAATGGTTTAGATAGGGATGGCAACAATTCTTAGCCTCAGCCAAGGATACATATATAGAAATTAGTAGTCTTTAATGTGTTTTAACAGTTCAGAAGTTTTTATATGTATTTCCTAAAGAGTTATCAGAGCCACCTCTGAAAAGGAAAATTGAGTTTGATATTAATCTAATACCTGGTACAACCCCAATTTTTATACTTCTATATAGAATGGCACATATAAAGTTGAAAAAATTATAAGAACAATTGCAAAATTTACAAGATAAGGGCTTCATCGTGCCTAACATATCACCATAGAGTGTGTTGGTACTGTTTGTAAAGAAGAAAGATGGTTCTCTTTGATTATGTATTGATTACAAGTAGTTGAATGAGGTAATCATCTGTAACAAGTCCCCACGTCCCCAAATCGAAGATCTACTGGATAGACTTTATGGTATTCTCTAAGAATGACCTAAGGTCTGAATATCATTAATTAAGGATTAGATGGGAAGATATACCTAAGAGTCTTTTTAAGATTTGATATGACCACTATGAATTACTAGTAATGTCATTTTCATTTAACAACGCACCAACAACCTTCATAAACTTAATGAATAGAGTATTAAATCCATTCTTAGATAAGTTCATAATTGTTTTCTTTGATGATATTTTGATATATTCACAAATCGACAAGGAACATGCCTAGCACTTAAGAATGATAATGTATACACTTTGAGAACATTAACTATATGCCAAGTTCTCGAAGTTTGAATTCTAGTTAGAGATTGACGCATTCTTAAGACACGTGGTCTCTTAAGATAAAATACAAATGGACTCTAATAAAGTAGAAACTGTAATAAACTAGGAAAAACTTAACACAATCATATAAGTACAAAGCTTCCTAGGATCAGTAGACGACTAAAAGATTTATTCAAAACTTGTCTAAGATGACAACCCCACTAACATGATTGATGTAGAAGAATGTCCAATTTATTTAGTTTGGTGCTTATGAGGAGATCTTTCAAAGGCTGAAAGAATGTTTGACCTTAGCACCAATACTAGCTTTACCATCTGAAGGTAGAGGATTTCAACTATATTATGATGCTTTGCATATTGGCCTAGGATGAGTGTTAATGCATAATGGTAGGTCGCTTATGCATCCAAGAAGCTAAAATAACATAAGTAAAACTATCCCACTCATGAATTAGAGATGGCAACAGTGATTTTTGTCTTGAAGATTTAAAGACATTATATAGTGAGACGTGTGAAATCTACATAAATCATAAGATTTTAAAATATATATTATAGCATAAAGACCTAAATTTAAGGCTAAAAAGGTAGATGGAATTACTAAAAGATTATGACTGCATGGTTCAATATCGTCTTAGAAAGGCAAATGTCATAGCAGAAGCACTAAGTACTAATTTTTTGGGTACTTTGGCACATCTCGTAGTAGAAGGGAGAGCTTTGACTAAGAAGTCACATTATTTGATTGTCAAAACACTTAGTTTTAGATTTTAGATTTAGGAGTATTATTGGCTAGTATCATAGTACATTTGGTACTATTAGATAGGATCACGATTGTTTAAGGCCAAGATCTTAAACTTCAAAAGCTTATGTATGAAGTTCAAGAAGGATGTCACATGAAATTCAAAATTGATGGGGGTGATATTCTACAAATGAGTGAGAGATTATGTGTCCCAAATGTAAAAACCCTAAAGGAGAAGATTTTAGAGGAAGTGCACTATACAACATATAATACACACCTAGGTTCCAGTAAGTCCTATAATAACATCAGAGATATGTATTGTGACATGGTATGAAAAAATGATGTGGCTAACTATGTCTCTTAGTGCTTAACATGTTAATAAATAAAAGCCGAGCATTAGAAGCCCTCTAGTAAGTTACAACCATTATTAATTCTTAAATGGAAATGAGAAAGGATCACAATGGACTTTGTGGTTAGCCTACCTTATATAAGGAATTGATGTGATTCAATTTGGGAATCGTTAATAGGTTGACAAAGTCAACCTATTTCTTATTGGTGAAAACTACCTACTCGGTGTCTAAGCTCATATGAGTGTATATAAAATAAATAATGTATCTCCACAAAATGCCTCTGTCGATAGTTTCTAACTAATTATCACAGTTTACATCTCAATTTTAGAGGAATTATAGGAAACATTGGGCACTATATTGGATTTTAGTATAGAGTTTCATCCTCAAACCAATGGACAGTCAAAAAGGATATTTCAAATTTTAGAGGTTATGTTGAAAATGTGTGTGATGGATTTTAGTGGTGTTTGGGATTTGCACTTGTTACCTCCGAACATGTCATAATTCTACCCAGTCTCAATCTTGCTTATGTACTCTAGCTATAGAGTATAAAGGTGAGCGAGAATCTAACGTACAAGGAGGAGTCAATGGTCATTTTAGATTCTCAGGTGCACCAATTACGGACAAGACAAATTCTAGTGGCCAAGATATTGTAGAAAAATTATGGCACTAAAGAAATTACTTTGGAGACAGAGCTAAAGATACAAGAATTATATCCACACTTATTTTCTCAGTCGAGATTATGGAAAAATTTAAGGATGAATTCTTTATAAGGAGGGGAGATTGTAATACCTTAATTTATATTTATATACATATATATCTCTTCTACCCACCATCTTCCTTATTTTTGGTTTAAGTCCTCCTAAAATTCACTATGCATGTTCAACTTCTAGTGACCATAACTTCATTGTTAAACTACTAAATCTAATAATTTAGGCTTTATGAAAAGCTTTTATGATGCTTTATCCTTTCCTTAAACCTCTTATTTTACCAAAATCAACCCTTATTTGGATTTAAGGTTGAAATTTTTAACATCCTTATTTAAGCATCATTATTTATTTTTGATTCATTTTTAGCCAAACCAATACCACTAACATCTCTAAAAGCCTTTAAAATATAGGAAAGGAATGTTAATAGACAATGATCAGATTGTTTGAAGGGTAAATGGAGATAAGTTATCTTCAACCTTTTGGAGTTTTGATTCACCCAACCCATAAGGAATTAGAGAGTGTGGCAGGTACCATTGGAAAGAGAGAGAGAGATGAGATCGACATTCCTCAGTTGGTTAGGTGACCACCCGTAGTCGAGACGGTGACATGTGGTGATTGGTGGTTTTTCAAATAGTTTAGAAATTGTCCAAAATATTTTTAAAAATTTCTAAAACTTATGTGGATCAACTTTCATAATTGTAACATGATGAAATTCTTAAAGATTTGAGAATTAAAAATAATAAAAATTTAAGAAAGAATAGGATCTAGGCTCAAATTACATAATTGGATTACCTAAGCATTCCTAATGAACTATAAGTTGTTAACTGAGCCTAACGACTTGTAAATGACATTGATTAAGGTGTTTCCTTTTCTATTTTCTAAGTATGTCAACAGTAAGACTTATATCGCAAGGCTCGGACAGGGAAATATAGTAATCAAGTTCATATTCACTTATTGATACATAATTCGTACCATTCCTTGAATATGATTTCAACACTAGATGGACAATGACACACTAGATTTAAATAATGTTGATTATTGATATGGTTATGACTTTGGACATATTGAGTGAGGACTAGTTTACTGGTGATGTTTGGCTCTAGCCTTTTTAGACTATGGCTATATGAGTATAGGCATATGACCGAGCCATTGGTGATATTTGACTCTCTACAGCCACTTAAGTTTTAATATTATTAGGATTACCATTGGAGATTAGGGTCCTACTGTTATTTCTTCTTTACAATTCATTGTGTATTATATGTGCTTTATCATACATCATATATATGTGCTTATGCTAGTACAACTTTTATAATGTGTGAATAATGTATTGGGTATCATAAGGCAACATAAATTTATTCAGTAAGGTTTAACTTCCCTTAATCTTAATTTTTAGATCAACTACCACCAATTTCGTAGACGTAACTTTGAAAGAGTGTTAATTGTAGCATCCATACTTTTATATATGTTTTTTACTTGCTTTTACTTGTACTTATAATCATATTCTAATGTCAGTAATGACATGGATTATTATGTTGTAAAATTTCTTCTGATGCACACTATCATTATTTTGCATATAATGGCTATGTGTTTATGTGTGCCTGTGTTATTAATTATTTTTTTAATTTTATGTAAATTTTTATTATTGATAATCAGGTTATGTATGGTCTAAATGTTTTGAGCTTCAAATCTTAAGTACCGATCACGTACCTTGTTCGAGTTGTGACACAACAAATTTTTCCTACTGTCCTTGGTCTTAGTGAATTTAATCCTCATGGTTCATCGAAGCGCCTTCCATAAAAAACAAAGTGCCTAACTTGTGAACTCCCCATTCCTTCGTTTCTCGCCCCAATGTATGGAAATTGTGAAACGTCATGTTTTGGCATACTTTTGATTAAGTTCATGCACGACTTCATAACTTGGCATGATCATTCCCATCTAGAATGTCACTTTTAGTCCACACTATTGGATGTTACCACTGTCATTAATCTGTCATAGCCACTATTTATTTTATCCTCTGCATTACTGGTCAATCACAACAAAATGATTTAGGGTATGAGTATAGAATTAGGCTAATATTAAGTTTTGTTTGAATATTTTTGGGAGATAAATAGATGACCAAAATTGTTATCAATATGTCATAACTTCCAACTTAGTAAACATAGTCCATTGATAGCAGACAATCCAATTTATAGTGACAAAGTTTAGTAATGGTTCAGTATATAAAGGAACTATAAGCACAGTATCATAACTAGTGACCATCAAAATAACTCAATTAACTTAAGTGGTGCAGTTTCATCCATTTTCAATTTATAAATTATGGTGGTTTATTTTAATAAATTGATTATTATTATTCTTCAACCGACTGCTCTAAATTCATATGGACTCTTCTACTTAAATGAAGGTGGTTAAGGTGACGAATATAAACAGTTTAGTTCTAAAACATGATGGGATAATGTAATGTCAAATTGTCAAAATTTGATTACATGGTTAATAAGCTGGAATGCCCCTTCAGTGTGCTTTAGACTAATGGTTTTAACCATGGCTTAAATGGTTCAATTTTTTAGGAGGACAAGAAATATATGAAACATGCTATGTAAGCTTGGGTTGTCACTTAAACACCAAGAGTTCAATCGGATAGACTTATAAAAAATATAAAGTGTCATTAGATAGGGCCACAAAAATTAGGCCTTGGTCAAGTTCACTAGGCCATAATTCAACAATTAGCTAGTCTCATTTATATCTGCACAAAATCCTAGTCTCATTTATGTCTACATAAAATCCTAGTCTATCTCTTCTCCACATCATTTATGTAGCAAGCTTCTTTAGTTCGAGATATCATAAGAATGGCTGATGAATTCTAATTAGGCTATGAGCAAATTTAGTGACCTAAGTTCTTTTAGGGAATAGGATGATAAAATGGCCATGCTTTTTATGAAGATTATTTGTCATGAATTGTTAAGTAGGCTAACCAAATGAACTTCTATTATGAAAAATAGGAGTGCATTATGTTGCTTAGTGATCTTATGCTTTCATGTTGATTTTGGAATGTTACTGCATTGCTGTCTTTTTAAATAATGGGACATAAAAATCTAATAAGTCTAAAATCTAAATATCTATAGTACTACATCTACCTTGTCCACATCTTACTTTGGAGACCTTTGAGTATAGAGGGAATGGATATCTGATGATGGATTAGGTGTTGAAAATCTTCTACAGTTGGAAAGGGTTTTAATGTAAGTGAATTGATTTAATTTCCATTAGGTGTTATGTTATATGGTTACACTCATTGAACCCCAAGAATTGCATGATAGGGATACAATGTAAAGAGTACATTAATGTGAGACGATCCTAGATAACATAGGTGTCTTCGGTAGGGACCTACAATTGTGGATGTCCTTTCATATGAATTAACTCCACATATTTCCAATGAATGGAGAACCTTAGCTGATAATTGTAGGACCCAAGAAGCACGGTCTCCAGGAGTAGTGGGTAGGTGTTCTACAAAGAAGAGATTATAACTAGTTGTCAAGCTTATGGACCCGATACTGTTGAACTTTCTTTGTCTTGTATAAAAATTCCCAGCTCATCAGATACTTTGTCAACCTAATGGATATAGTTTGATGACAATGATCTTCCCTATGTTTGTTGAAGTTGTATTAAGGAGCGGGATTGCCAAAATCAAGGCTAGAAGTAGCATTCATAGATATAGATAGGGCCATTGGTTATGAAGTGGCTTAGCATATAACATATTTGTTTTAGTTAATAAATCAAGGATATACCTTTTCTAAGAGAAAATCAATTCAAATTGAGTTTGACACACCTCAACACCTAAAAAGTAGGTCAAAGGATCAAGACCATTGATTGGAAACATTGCATTAGGCATGGAAATAAGATAAGTCACAACAAATGAAATGAAACACGTGATGAGGATGTCATCCACATAAATCAAAATATAAACAATGTCTCCATTATGATGATAAAAGAAAAGTGAGGGATCAGCTTTGGTAGTAGAAAACCCTAATTCAAGAAGCTTAATGAAGAGATTAGCATATCAAGTTCGTGGAGCTTATTTAAAGCTATAAATAGTTTTCTTCAAACAACAGACATGATTAGGATAATCTGGATGGACAAAACCAGAAGGTTGAACCATATAAACCTCCTCATCAAGAGAACTATGGAGAAAAGCATTATGTATATCAATATACTTAAGTAAACAATCACAGGAAATAGCAACAAACAAAATTAGACTTATTATAAAATGTTTTACCACTAGTGAAAATGTATCAATGTAGTCTAAATCTTGTTGTTAATGAAAACCCTTGGTAACTAAGTGAGCTTTATAGTGGTCAATAATTCCATCAAGGTAGTATTTAGTACGAAAAATCCATTTACATCTAACCAAATTTTGAGATGATAATAAAGGACCAAGATCCCACATTTGATAGCTGAGTAGAGCCTGCATTTCAAGGTTGAGGGCTTGGCACCATTGAGGATGGCATAAAGCTACGATGATTATAGTAGGGATGAGACTAAAAGATACTAAAGTATGAGTATGATTTTGAGGAGCAATCCATATAATGGTACCATCTCGGTATTGTTTGAGAGATTGTAGATATGGTGCTTGGAACGAGTGACCATAGGATGAAGAGAGATGGTGTTTAGAGGAGGTAAAGTGGATGGATGTGACAAAGAGGACAAAATAGTAATGGGCTCTTTAGGATCAACTAAGGATGCCATAATAAAGTGGAAGGGGTTTTGTTTATTATGAGGGCTAAGTTGGATAATTGGGCTATGGTTAGCTATTTATGATGGGCTTAGAGAGGTGTAAGAAAGGGAGGGAATGAGATGTTATGGTTGTTAGAAAGGAATAGGCGTCTTTTATATGAAGGTTAAAATGTAAGGTGGTAAAATCATATGGAGATTTATGTTAGGGTTTGTGGGTTGTATATGGAAAGTAGGTTTCATCAAATCGCATATTTATGGAAGTATAAATTTAACCAATGGTAAAAGAATGGCATAAATAGCCTTGATGATCGGGGCTGTATCCTAAGAAAATACAAAGTTCATATTAGATTTACAGTTTATGTTTGGTATAGGGTCATAAATAAGGCCAGCAAGCAGTCCCAAAGACTTTAAGAAAGGAATAATTGGGTGATTTATGATAAAGAAGTTGAAATGGGGAGTGTTGTTTAGTATGGGTGCCAGAAAGGGATTAATGAGATAAATTGTAGTAGTAAAGCCATGAGCCCAAAATTAGTAGGGAAGAGATGCATGATAAATTAATGCCAAACCTATTTCCACTATATGATAGTATTTTTATTCAACTAAGCCATTTTGACTACGAGAATGAGGGCATGTTATGCAATGATGAATACCCACTTTTTATAAATTATTATGAAGTTAAGAAAATTCTCCTACCTAATCAAATTGAAAATGTTTAATATGAGTATTGAATAGGTTTTCAATTTGTTTATAAAACGTAGGAAATGTATAGAGAACATTAGATTTAGTACGTAAAGGAAATATCTATATGTAATTGTATAATCATTAACAAAACTTACATAATATTTGAAACCATAGATAGTAAAAATTAGAGAAGGACCCCAAGCATCACTTAAAAACTAAATAGAAAAGATTATGAGATTTTATTAGAGAGGAAGGATACGGTAAGTCATAACTTTTATCTATATGAGAATTTGAACAAAGGTTTTGTGATTTGGGGCTTGTGATTAGCAAAGGCTTATCTTATTAAACAACTCGAAAGGCTAGATGTCCCAATCTTTGATACCACAGTGTATATGATGTTCGTTTACCAACGTTGGCTTATAGAGGAGAAAGTTGAGGGAAAATATAGAGTCTAGTACGTGTTTATCCTTGAAGAAGGAGAGCCTATGTTTTTAAATCCTTAAGATAAAAAATGATAAGCATAAAATTCAAAGAACATTGAATTTTCATGGAAAAATTATGAGATAGAAATTAAATGTTTGATGATAGAAGGGATATGAAGTAAGTTAGATAAATAAGAAACACTATGACCAGTGATGATAATGGCATTATCACTGCTTTAAATTGGTAAAGTAGTACCATCACCTATACGAATAAATTCATCTCAACCATAATGAGAGATTAAGATTGGTAAAATCATTGGTCATATAGTTGGTAGCTCCACCATCCAAATATCATAGAGAGTGAGATGAGCTTGTGGTGGAAGAGATGCTGGAGAAGGAGCTTGATATGCCTAGTTAAATCAACAATAGTAAACTAAAGCAATGTACCCTGACTTTAAGAAGACCTGATAAATAGGACGATTGGAAGTTGCAAATGAATTTCTGCCACCACGACACTGACCAAGACTAGCACAACTGTTGAAATTATTTTGAAAAATTTAATCACCACGACATGAAATAAGATTTGCCTAACAATGCGTCCACACAAAGGAGCACGTGAGGAGTCTTTGGATGAGAGGTTGGCTAAGATTTCAATAGCTGGTACAAAAGGTGTATGGTGAAGAAGACAAGCTTCAAAGGTAAGTAAATGACTTAGAAGTTAAGTTGGTGAAATTTGGCCAATTCGAGTGATGAGAGAAGTAACAATCGAGTCAAAATTTGACCTAAGGCCAACCAAAAGATAAGTATTAAACTCAATGTGTGTTAATGATTTTCCTACAATAGCTAAGATATCTGAGAGTGATCTCACTTTATTATAGGAATTAGTGATTAAATCACCTTCTTTTTAAAGAGAAGCAATAAGCATAGATTTGAATATATCGTGCTTGAGATTTAATAGTAAAGACGGTTTCAGGAGCCTTCCACACAACAAAGGATATGTTATGGTTTGAAACTTGCTTCATAATATGTTCAGAAAGGGAAGAAATTAAAACATAAAAGATTAATTGGTACTATTGAAACCATCTAGTATAGTCAAGATTACTAGAATGTCGGGCAACCATTATGGTGATGGAGCATATATAGACTTATCTATGTATCTATATAATTGTTGACCATGAAGATAAGGTAGCATTTAAGCTTTCTAGAGAAGATAATTGTCATTGCTTAATTTAATAGAATGATAATTGTCATTGTTTAATTTAATAGAAACCAAATGAGATAAGAAAAGGAGAAAATGGGAGTGGTTGCTATAGGATTAAGAGACTATAGGGTTAAGAGATAGTAAAGAAGAAGAAGGAGTAATAGTAAAAGGAGAAGGGTTGGTTCCAGAAGATGAGGACTGTGTCACAATACTCGTAAAGGCTCAAAAATGCTCTAATGCCAGGTTAAAGGAAAAGCTTTTTATTAATTTTGTTCATCATTTTTCAAGGTGCAGTATATAATTATACAGGAAATGTAAAACAACCAAAATAATTTCTCCTTATGCCTTGCTACTGACGTGTGTTTTAACAAGGATGCTATGTCAGTGGTCCAACCACTATAGGAGCAAAAAATGACGACTCCTCTTATTTTGCTTTTTATAAATGTTATGTGTGTGGCTTTATTGATTTTATAGGTTCCATTTGTCTTTTACTTTTTCTTTTGTAAAAAAAAAGTTTTCAATGGGTTCATTTGCTTTCGGTAGTCTTGTGTAACTTATGCCAAAAAAGTGTATTATTGTTTCAATGTTTGTAGGCTACAATTTCACTAAAAAATGGAGAGGATTTATAGCAGATGTAGAGAGATATAGGAAGAGCATCGGAGAGAAAAAACCAAGAAGAAAACCAAAAAAAATAGTGAGTTTTATGAGAGGTGTGAGAAAAGTACTATTTAAAGTTTCTAGTTCTGCCAGGATCAGAGTTATTATAATCTTAAAGCCCATTTGATTTATGTCTTGGGCCTGGTATTTTCTAATCCTCTTATTATTATTATTTTATGTTGTTACCCATATTTGTTGTGTAGGGAAGGTTAATTATTGTACCCATTATTTTACATAGTAGATGATTTATTGGTTTATATCCATGGTTTTTACTCCTCAATTTTAAGGTGGTTTTCCACGTTAAAAATTCAGGTTTCTCATGTAATTGGTTTCTTCACAATTAAATTATTTTTGGACTATACTCAATATTTTTGGGAGAATTATTTGTGTTATTCTACTGTGATAATATGATTATTGTCGTTATTCTCCCAACAACTAATATCAAAACTATTTTCAGTTAACCAGATGTAACTATAAAGGAAAAGTTCAATAAAATCACAAGTTTAAATTATACAAATTACCACATTTGGAGGAATAAGATGAAAGATCTTCTATTTATGATGAAGTTACATTTGTCAGTATTTGCTGTATAAAAATTAGAAGGTAAATTTGATGAGTGGACTTTTGAACATGAGCAGGTATGTGGTTTTATAAGAAAATTTGTTGAAGATCATGTATACAACCATATTTGTAATGAGATAATGCTAGAAATTTGTAGAATAAGCTTGAGGAATTATATGCGTCAAAGACTGGCAACAATAAATTATTTTACTTGACAAAGTTAGTACATTTGAAATATAAAGAAGGAAGTTCTATTGCAGATCACTTTAACGAATTTCAAGGGATTGTAGATCAACTGTTATGTATGGGTGTCAGTTTTGATAATGAAATTCTTACTTTTATAGTACTTGAGTCATTACCTGATTCTTGGGAAACATTAAAAATTTCATTGACTAATTCTACTTCTAATGGTGTGGTCACTATAAAGTTAGTAAAAAGTGGTATTGTAAATGAAGAAATGAGACACAGATAACAAGGTTGTACTTCCTCACGATCAGATATTTTAGCTACAATGACTAGGGGGAGAAATTATAGTAGAGGTTCTAAAGGCAATGACAAGAGTAAAAGTCGAGGTAAGTCCAACAGATATGTTAACACTAAGTGTCACCACTATTACAAAAAGAGGCATATTAAGAAATTTTACAAAAAATGATAAAAAAAAGATAAGAAGAATGACAAAATACAAAGTGATGATAATGATAATAAGAAAGTAGCAGCTATAACTTAACAAGATTTCCTTATTCTCTACGATTTTGATTCCGTCAACCTGCCAAATCATGAAACTAATTGGGTGATTGATAGCAGTGCCTCTATACATGTAATAGCCTAAAGGATTTTTTCTCATCCTACACTCTTGGTGATTTCGGAATTGTCAAAATGGGTAATGATAGTAACTTTAAAATTATTGGTGTTAATGATATTTATTTGGAGGCTAACTGTGGTGTTAGGTTACTCCTAAAAAATGTTAAGCATGTTCTTGACATCAATCTCAATTTAATCTCCGCTGGAAAGTTGGATGAAGAAGGGTATTGCAACACCTTTCAGAATGGCCAATGGAAGTTAACTAAAGGTTCTCTTGTGGTAGCTTAAAGTGAGAAATGTTCTACACTTTATTTGATGCAAACCAAAATCTCTGACAGCATACTTAACATAGTAAAAAATGATGATAAAATCGAGATATGGTGCAAGAGACTTGGTCATATGAGTGAAAAGGCTATATTAATATTAATAAAAAAGAAGAACTTGACTGAGTTGAACAATATACATTTTAGGAGATGTGCCCACTTTCTAACTCAAAAACAAAATAGAGTTTCATTTAAAAGCTCTACAGATCCCAAGAAAAAATATGAGGTATCACAGTTAATACATTCTAATGTATGTGGTCCATTTAAGACTATATCACTTGATGGTTCCCATTATTTTGTTACATTTATTGATGATTATTTAAGGAAATTGTAGGTTTATCCTTAAAAACACAAAAATCAGGTTATGGATGTGTTTAAGCAGTTTCAAGCCCTAATTGAGAGAGAAACTAGGAAAAAGGTGAAATACCTTAAGATAGATAATGGAGGCAAATTCATTAGACCACTTAAAAGATACTGTGAAGAGTAAGGTATTCGTCACAAGACGACACTTCCTAAGATGCCTCAGTTAAATGGTGTAACTAAAAGCATAAATAGGACACTTATAGAGAGGTCAGATGTTTGCTTTCATATGCAAAGTTGCCAAAGTCATTTTGGGCTGAAGCGTTCAATACTGTGGTACATGTCTTGAATCTTTCTCCATGTGTTCCTTTGAATTTGATGTGTACAGAAAGGGTATGGTCAGGAAAAGATGTCTCTTATAATCATTTTTTAGTCTTTGGATGTAAGGCATTTATTCATATTCCTAGTGATGAGAGATCAAAAGTTGATTTCATGACACAACAGTGTATATTTGTTGGCTATAGTCTAGATGCATTTGGTTACAAGTTCTATGATCCATTTGAGGAGAAACTTGTAAGAAGTCGAGATGCAGTGTTTGTATAGATCCAGTGCTGATTCTGAGATAGTGCTTCTAATGATGGTACCTGAGAGAGTTGAGGATCAGACCGAACAACCATAAGTTGAAAATGCTCCCACATAGATAGATTCTGATGATGATAATGAGCTTCTAACTCCTAAAGAGAAACATTTACAATCTAATCCCAATCCCAACAATATTGAAAATCCCTTTTAATAAAATCAATTACACCTTAAAAATTGTTGAACCAATTGATGGTTTCACCTCTATTTTGATGATGACAAAAACATTGTTACTAATGTATTTATTAAGTTTGGCATGTCAAGATAGATTTGAAGAAAAGGTGTGAGTTTGGAGTAAAGATCCACCTTATTATGAAGATGCATGTTAAAGAATGTTAAAGTGTATGAAGACGAAAGTGATGAAAAGAAGAGCATTGGATCAAGATGTTTAATATAAGATGTAAAAGTAGTGGAAATGATAGGTTTTGTATTGTAAGTTTTTTGTAAGTCACCCTTGATCTCAAAATAGTGTCTAAGGACTTGTATCATGCATATTACATTCATGTTTAGTATGTTGTATATAAGATGCATAATCATGAGATATTATATATAATTATCGTGTATGAAAATCCTCTAGATGAATAGATAAATGCATGCATGGTATTACATGAGTTAAGGAGTGAACGAATTGGAAATTAGGTTAAAGTGATATGATTTCTATGGTAAGTCTTTATATATGTTATTTATAATTCATATGAACTGGAAAATTAGTTATGTATAAGGTTATATGTGATAACATGAAAATTAAAGTGTTAAGATTAAAGAAAATTGATTAATTGAATAAATATGATTGTGTTATATGAAATTGAGTTAAGAAGTTTTTGGTGATGTTTAGAAGTGTTTGGAATGTATTAGAAAGTGTATGAATGTGTTAGGAATTAATTTGAATTAGATTAAATTTGTTTATAGAAATTTTATATGTTTTTAAGTGATTATCAACAGTTTTGGAAAGGTTAAACAATGTTTCTGGAGGTCATTGGTGTGTCTACATTTTTAGAAGTAAAATGATGTGTTTAAACGACTCTATTGTGTTTCACAAAAACTTCCATTTAAGCCCAAATTTTTCTCAATAATGACTAGTTTTCAATGGTAAAATGAATTTATGGCTTTAGAACATTGAGCAACAGTAACAAATGGCTAGTTTGAGATTCTAAGCATATATATAGGCATATTTGTAAAAGTTTTATATATCAAGAAGTGTGAAAAACACTTACACAAGAGATTAAAGTGTTGTGAGCTTTTTTAGTTTGGGTTATATGTTGGATGTATAAGGTCATTATGTATACTATTTTAAGTAGTTTGTGAGCCCCTTAAACACTTGATTTTGGTTAAGAGCGGTATATCCTTGAAGGGTATTTTATAGGGAGGTAATTTTATGAGATTAAGATTATGAAAGGGTATTCTTGAGCCTAAGAAAAAGTAGAGTGTTACGAGAAATTATCCTTGAGCCTAGAAAAGGAACAGCATTGTAAGTGTTATCCTTGAGCCATAAAAAGGATTTATAAATTATTCTTTTTATAGTGAAAATCTCAACAGTTTATTGGGGACTAGACGCAGGAGAAAGTAGATCTCTCCAGACTAGTATAAAATATTTATGTCTTTCTTCCCTATACTCTTTACATTTACACCTTTTAATTTTATAAGTTGTTTGTATTGTCTTAACAATTACTCATACATTTATTTGACTATTTATATTGTCTTTATCTTTATTTATTTAGTTTTCCCAATTTGGTTTGGGTTTTTGGTGAATTATAAATTGAGTTAAAAAGTATTTACTCATTTGTATTTAAAGTAATTTGTTATCTTAGTTTGATTTTATTAGAAAAACAATTTTTGAATATTTAATTCCTCCTTGTGACACAAGACTAACAAAAAGTGTTCCACTTAAAAATATGATATCTCAAGGGCTCACAGGCTAATCAATATGAATGATGTGAATAAAAACCTTCTTTAAAGTTTTATAAAAAAATAAATATTGAAATTTTGTTGGACTAAAGAAAACAAATCAAGCTTTAACTCAAAAGCACCAACCAAAACCTCAATAACAACTCAATGAAAGATTCTTGATTTCTCTTATAATTAAAAGAATCTCAAAAGCTCATAAAATTGTTGTAAAACCCTTAAACCATCTATTCCAAACACTTTCAAAAACTCAAAATTTGACTCAAACAAAGTTTAAAATTTTCTCATAAGTAATTTTTGTGATCAAGACTTTCCATTTGAAACCAAAAAAAACTGAAATGGTCTTAATCTAAGTAATTTAACCTCATTTAGAGACTTTTTAAATTAAACTAAAATTTAACCAACTTCTAAACAATCTAAAACCATTTCTTTCATTTCAAAAATAACTCATGCAAATTTCAAACTTTCTCCTATGTAATTTTAGATAACAAAACATGCCAATTGAACATTAAAATAAAATTTATCTTAACTAGTGAAAATTTTATGCACTTTTGAAAAACTTTATGTAACATAAATGGAATTTGAACCCTTAAGGTTATTAAACCTTCAAGAAAAACTTTTAAAAAATTAAATGACTTACCTTAAGTTCTTGAATCTCCCAGGTTGCTTGATTGTGCTTTTTACCTAACTTGGTCTTCAAGTCCAACCTTTTAACTTTAAAACACCATCAATTTGTCATTTAATGACCCTCTCTTTTAAACATTTCACTATAAAATAAATCAATAATAACAAGTATATTTTTTATCATTAAAATCAAGATTGGAACTTTCGTTTGATTCAACAATCTCTCCTTTGTTTTATTATAATCAAACATATAATATTAAAAACTAAAAAAACACAAATAAAACCAATCATTATTAAAGGAAAGGCTCAAATTTCTCTAAAAATCCAAACATCACATATATTCATTATATAAATCACACCTCCCCTCACTTCAAGTATTAAAATAAATTACACTCTCACTAAATAAATACATCATTATTAAGGAATGGTGAAGTATAAAAGGGATCATAAGTACCAAATATGCAAAAAAATCATAATTTATAAGCATAAAAATTATTAAAAACACAAGACAGATAATATCACACATACTTCTCTCCCCTTTTTGACATCATCAAAAAGAATTGAAAGGATAGTAGATGTTAATAAATGATATCAAAATGTGAAACTTGATACTAATTGTTAACAAATCAAATTGTCATTAAAAAATTTACACAAATGTCATCAATAATACATAAATTTCATAAAATTTCCAAAAAGACATACAATCAATCATACATAAGTCTCTCCTAATCATACAAAACCTATTTTCATTCATTTTTTTAGTGAAAAATTTAACTTATTAGTATTGTGTATCAATAAATTCTAGCTCAATATTCCCAATTTGCATATGATATTTAGTGAAATGATATCCTATTTTTCTTTATTTAGTCCTAAAATCTTGAATTGGATATAATTTATATTTTATTTAACTTTATACCATAATCTTTAAGTTGTTACCTAATCTAAAGTACTTGTGCACAAAAATTATTGGATACTACATACTCCACTTTCACTATTAACAAACCTTCCAAATATTACATTTAACTAAACCATGAAATCAATGTATTTCCTAATAATTGAATAGTGTCAAATATACTTTTTCTATCCAAAAGATTAACGACATAATCCACATTGAAAAAGCCAACTAATTCTATAGATATATTCCTAGGATACTAAAGTCCTATAGATGTAGTTCCATATAAGTATCTAAGTATGTGTTTAACCACTCAAAGATGTGATTCCTAAGACTTAATTAAAATCTAACACATAAACATATGCTAAACATGTTATCGAGCATACTTGTCATAAGATAAAGTAAATTAGTTGTCATACCTTTATAAAGCTTAGTATCTACATGTTTTCCTTTGTCATTCTTGTTCAACCCTTATTTGTTCAAATATGGAAATTGTATTTGAAGTTGACACTTAGATTGAGGAATGCCCTAATCGTAAACAAGGAAGAGTAAAGCTGATATCCCCATCTGTCATTAATGATAGAAAGGAAAGGTCTATACATGTAAGATCTATTATTCAAATTGGCTTTTATAGCTTCCTTCGCCCTCTCCATGGTATCCTACAAATATCTCATTGTAGATGTATCATCACTATCCATTAGACAAAGTACTCTAACCAAAGGCTCACAAACACAAATGATAAACTATCAATTTGAAAAAAAAAACTCTCTGTTCTCAAGTATAATCCTTGTAAACTCCATTTAAATATTAGACTTGTCATTATGAGAACTAAGCCACTGATCACTCATGAATATTTGTCTCTACTACTTTTTGATCTTCCAAAACTCTAGACTGATAAGTAATTGGTTACAAATCTGATAACCACAAGGCAACATAAGTTCGTCCCATTAGTGGACTCCCTCCTCATAAAATTTAGCACCTATACATGATCAGAAATAAATCTAGTTACCTTCTTTGCCTTTATCACAATCTCTTCTATCATAAGAAGATATCTACCATTTCCAATATTTTCTAGTATCAAGTCAATATAATAAGTAGTATATAGAGTCCAAAAGAAGGAGTTATATGTACTCTGTAACCTCATCCAAACTACTTTATAAGTTGCTTCATTATTAGTAATGAACTAAATAATGTTTTTATATGCAACCCCATTAACAACTTCATCAAACAATCAAAAAAGAGCATCAACATTCCTAATAATCCTAGATGCATCAATTGATTTAAAAAACATGGTTCCTTTAGTATAATAAACTAAGAAATTAATGATAGGCTTATGTCTTATATTAGTCTAACCATCACACATGATTAAATACCCATAAACAGTTCATATGATCCTTTTTCTTCCAAATAATTGTTCATTACTTTATTTCAATAACAAAATTAGTTAAAAATTTACCTCTATAGTCATCCATCGAAGGAGCTTTATATCCTGGACTATATGAAGCAATAGCATCTACTATAAGCTAATAATAATGAGATTGAACAGTATGAAATGGTACACTTACACAATACCACCATCTAGCCATCGTCATATCTACTTGATCCCCTGAATCTCTTGTTTGCATGGTAGCACAAATAGAATATTGAGTTTTAGAGTTGTTCTTCTTTTCCGTTGTACCTCACTGCTACTTAAACCACTCCTTCTTGATGGGTAGAAGACCCACCAACATTAACTCTACCACCACTGAAAAATGAACTCTCATTACTAATGTTGAAACTCATTCTAGCTCTTCTGTCTTTCTCTAACCAATACTCCTTCATCAAAGTATTCATCTGTCACTTCACATCATGAGGAACCTTCTTATAAAGTTTTACGTCGCCCTTTATTCTAACCAAATGTCTCTTCAATCTTGTAATTCCTCTACCTCTCAATGTCTTACCACAATATAGGCATATGATTTGCTTCCTTGAGTTAGGAATAAGTATACCATAAGTCCATGTTGAATCATCAAATCTTCTAGAGGAGACTGAAGTATCACCAGTAGTGCTTGAAGTCGAACTTCCCTTCATTTACTTGTAAAAATTAATGTAATTGATTAAGGCATTAAATACAGCAAACTAGTTGTACCTAACAAATAAACAAAAGTCATTATATACATTCAATTGATGATTCGACAAGTTCAATCATACATCTAATTACATGAATATACATTCAATTTGAAAAAAATTGGATGTATATTCACCAAAAATTTCACCAAATTTTGAAAAATCCACAATTTCTATATTCTTATATTGGAAATTTTAAAATTTTACCTAATTAAATGGAATTTATGATTCTTCTAACTTAATCATACATCTAATTACATGAATATATATTCAATTTGAAAAAACATAATGCAATTTCATCAAAAATGAAAAGTCTCCAATTTTTATATTCCTAAATTAGAAATTTTTTAAATTATACTAAATTAAATGTAATTGATTATTCGACTGGCTTAATGATACTTCTAATTACACAAATATGCATTCAATTTAGAAGAACATAACATAATTTCATTGAAAATTGAAAAATCTCTAATTTTTATATTCTTAAATTGAGAAAATTTTAAATTATTTATAGTCAAATGCAACTAATGATTCTACTAGTTCAATCATATATCTAATTACAAAAATATATATTTAATTTGAAAAAAAATAGAATTTTATCAAAAATTGAAAAATACCCAATTTCTATATTCGTAAGTTAGGGAAAATTTAAATTCTACCTAATAAAATGTAATTGATGATTATATTAGATCAATCATACATCTAATTACAAAAATATACATTCAATTGAAAAGGCCTAATATAATTTCATCAAAAATTGAAAAATCCCAATTATGAAACCTTATTTCTACCTAAATTTAAATTTGATTCAATCCATATGCATTCATCAAAATTCAACTTTTACAATGCTTAAAATTGATTATTCAAACACTAATTAATAACTAATTGAATGAAAATTTAACGAAATTGAAAAATCTTAAATCTTAAAGCTAAGAAATTTATCAATTCTAACTCAAATTCTTCAAATTAATTAATGAAAATGGATGTAGACATTAGGGGTTATGTTAAAGCTTCCAATCACTTGTTAGAATCTAATCTGAAAGTTAAAAAAATGTCGAGAAAATAGATGGAACTCAAATCTTCCAAAATGGGTGTTTTGTGATTGTTTGATGATAAGGGAGGTATTTTTAAGTTGTTGGAATTAGATGAAGGTATTGTTGAACCAAGGGAGGTTCCAATCTTGGTTTTGATGATAACAAAACATTCTTAATCACTAATGTTTTGAGTTTAT